>CM070037.1:2524153-2540524 GCA_036250615.1 Ptychadena robeensis | reverse complement strand
GTGGCGCGCCCGTAACCCGTGCTGAATGGCCAACACTTCCCCCCACTAAACAACACACATAGGGGCCCTCCGGCGGGCCAGGCTTAAAATAGGTGGTGGAACTCCGTTCCAGTGCGTTCCCCCAGAAAAAAAGCCTGGGTGGTATACCCTTATTGGATGGAAGCAAGGTATAACATTGAAAAAGCAACTAAATGTTTATAAAGGACATTGAAGTAAAAGTTGCCAATAGAAGCAGCTCTGAAGTGCCCCTGTTAGTCAAAACTTTTACCTACTGTGCGTGTTGTAAAGGTTGAATACGAAGAGGGTTCTTCTTTTACCTCTTCAAAAGGTTGAAGAGGGAAAAATTCCCAGCTGGCTGGACATCCATATAGAAAATTTGTTCATATAAGTCTACCTGATTAATTTCGATGACCTATCCCACTTATACCTATTGATCATGGTTTCTATATATATTTCAGGAGTCACCATGGAGAAACCCCCCAAGTATCATCTCTCATTATCTCCAGATTGTCAGAGGGAAGATGCGAACATCACAAGAGGTTTTCTAGAAGGAATGAAAAAGACCTTACCTATCAATGGTGGAGATACACCATTAAATTACTCTGAGCTCCCTCATACTGTGCCGCATGGTGCCAGGATTTTGGGGGAGAAGACATTTTCTAGTCCTAGAGGTAGAAAAAGTTTCCTTTCCAAACAAAGACTTCCTCTAGTTCTTCCATCTCAGGCAGGACAGAAGCTGTATTCCTGCAATGAGTGCAGAAATAGTTTTTCAAGAAAATCAACCCTTGTCAAGCATCAAAGATCTCACACAGGGGTGAAGCCGTATTTCTGTCCTGTGTGCAGTAAATGTTTTTCGCAGAAATCACACCTTGTAACACATCAAAGATCTCACACAGGAGAGAAGCCGTATTCATGCCCTGATTGCCGGAAATGTTTTTCAGAGAAATCAGCCCTTGTCTCACATCAAAGATCTCACACAGGAGAGAAGCCGTATTCCTGTCCTGAGTGTAAAAAATGTTTTTCACATAAATCGGCCCTGGTCAGACACCAAAGATCTCACACAGGAGAGAAGCCGTATTCCTGCCCTGAGTGCGCGAAATGTTATTCAGATCAATCAGCCCTTGTCAGACATCAAAGATCTCACACAGGAAAGAAACCATATTCCTGCCCTGAGTGCGGGAAATGTTTTTCACTGACATCACAACTTGTCGGACATCAAAGATCTCACACAGGAGAGAAGCCATATTCTTGCCCTGAGTGCAAAAAATGTTTTTCACTAAAATCATACCTTGTCAGACATCAAAAATATCATGCAGAAGAGAAGCCATTTTCCTGCCTTGAGTGCGGAAAATGTTTTTTACATAAATCAGCCCTTGTCACACATCAAAGAACTCACACAGGGGAGAAACCATATTCCTGTCCTGAGTGCAAGAAAAGTTTTTCGCAGAAATCGCACCTTGTCACACATAGAAGATCTCACACAGGAGAGAAGCCGTATTCCTGCTCTGAGTGCAGAAAAAGTTTTTCATTTAAATCAACATTTGTCAGACATCACAGATCTCACACCAGGGGAGGAACCAGCCCAAAGTGAGGTAAATAATCACTGTTTGTCATGCCTCAACAATCACACAGGCGTATTCTTGCACTGAGTATTGGAAAAGTTTTTCACTGATATCTTCTCTTACCAGCCATAAGAGAACTCTTGATGTTTATTCACTTTTCTTCATAAATAAATCAGAGTTTACTAAAGATTGCTACAATCTGTCTTATTTACTCTGTGAGGACAAGGGGGGGTGACAGTCAGTGCTGGTTGAATTCTTCCTGTCGCATTGTCTGATCTCCCTTGAACAGCAGCAGCTTCAAGGGAAGACATTGTGATGAGAAAGAATGTAAATATTACCTGTGAGTGATGAGAAGGGGAGATCAGACTACACACCAGGACTGACAATGTCACTGCCACAGTCATCATCCTACACAGACATCTTCATTTCATCAGACAGTGTCACCTGCTGGTGGAAAATACAATATTTTTTGGGTAATTTTTTCTATTTACCAGATAAACACCAACATACATTAATGTTCATTATAAGTAACTAATGATGATTAATTTTTTTCCTAAAATCGTGAGATTCTTTGTGAGCTGATTGATAAAAGTCTGTCTTCAGATTTGTATTATTAGATCGTTTTCTTTATTCCTCTTTCTAACACTACTAGATGATTCCCTCATACTTCTGAGATTCCCCAGCTACCCGCCCATGAGGACCTGAAATCCTTGTACTATCACCTTTCCCTCTCCTTAACCTTCTGAGCGTTCTCCCCGAATTAACTCGGGCTGAGTTTCATGCATCATGAAACTCAGCCCGAGTTAGCCGGAGGAGCGCCCGAGGTCTCGCTGTCTTCTGACGGCGGTCGGGAGCATCGGCATGTATGCCGATGCTTCCGGGTCCGCCCCCGATCGCGTCACCGGTGACACGAAGGGGGCGGGAGTAGGCAGCGCCATAGACCTCCGTCAAACTGGAGGGGCGTCGCCTTTCTTCAACATAAGTCCGGCATCTCCAGTGACGCCGGGCTTATGTTTACTACCCTGAGCTAAGCTGGCAATGGCATTATAAAAAAACCGTGCCACGTGGCAAACGCTCAGAGGGTTAACACTCACTAGATCCCGCCCACACATACACCCTGTCACATGGTTCCCACCCCAGGGAACAATTCCAGAAACAAAACGGAAGTCATACACAGGAAATCAGTCCAATACACGGAGTGGCCAAGGGGTTATCAGAAGAGGAGTCCAGATACACAGCAGAGGTCAGTACAGGCAGCAAGCAGAGTCAGACAGTCCAAAATCAGGAACCAGAGCCAACAAGGTAGCCATACATGGACTGATTTTAACTGATCTGATTGGATTGGTTGTTGGCACAGAAAAAAAACTATTCTATAATGCACACATGCAGAGAGTGGGAAGGAGAAAGGGTCAGACAGTGGGATTAACAATCCAAGTGTGTAATGTCCTTTGATACAAACGGTAGGTCACTTTGTCAATGCCACAAGAACATGTGGTTCAAGCCATTTGTGATGTTCTAGGATGCTTAGGCATGGAGGGGAGCTTCTAAAATGTATCCAGGTCACCCGAATATTGTAGTAGGCTTTCTGACCGGCTCTTTGTGTGATAGTGAGCTCTTCCATCAGGTGGATTTGTCATCCCTGAGGATCCATTTGGGAATAGTAGAAACAGAAGGTTTCTTCCTTCTTGTGTAAAGGTATGAGACTCTTGGCCACATTCAGTAAGTGTGGGAGAATAGATCACTTCTACTTCCCTATAAGCCTTCCTGTGTTATGGAACAAGGTGTCCCAAGGGCTGCAAGGTGCTTTCAATTTCTGAAATACCCCTTGTAGGAGGAGTGCAGGAGTGATAGACCTTTTCCACAGGATTTAGGATGTCTAGTGTCAACCTATGATAAAGACCTTACAAAGTGGATGACTTGAAACCATCACCAGAAATGTGCCTGTGGGAGGTCCCACCCTTAAGCACTTGCATTTGTCATCAGACCTGGTATAGTTGCAGGTTACCTTACCCACCCCAATGTTTGAAATGACTGGAGGGAATTGAGGGTTTGAAATCAGGTGGGGAGTTGTACTTCCACCAATGTCCACGAATTGAGCATGGTTATCCATGATTTGGTGTACAACAGACACCATTGGGACGGCTTTATCCAGAGCAGAGCTCCCAGCTTGCCTCCTGCCCGTGATTTTTCGAGAGTGACCCATAGTTTTTGGGTGGCTTTAAAAGACCAAACTATTGTCCTGGATCGCTGCTTCATAGTACCTGTGTATATCTGTAAGGCCCAGGCCCCCACATGTCTTGGATCTCACTAGGATGGAAGTACACAATTTAGGTTTGTGGCCTGACCATATGACGCATGTGATTGTGGACATGACCTTTTTCAGGAAGTTCCCCGGAAATCTAAGCGGTAGCATCTGAAACAAAAACAGCAACTGAGTGAGAATATTCATTTTAATAATACTAACGCGGCCAAACCATGGAGGGTCATGCTGTGTATTCAGATCATGTATCATCTGGTTATATAAAACTATGTCGTTGTGTTTGAACAAAGTTGCCTCTCCAGGTGTTATGTTATTCCCTATGTATTTTAAGTGAATATGTTTCCACCCTATGTTAAGCATTTCAGACTTTGACATATTTATTTTGGAATAAGATAATTCCCCAGAGAGGGTTAGAATTCTAAGTAGGTCAGGTACAGATGTATCTCTGTCATGTATATAAAAAAAAATGCCTGCAAAAGCCGCCAGTTTATGCGTCTGGTTTGCAGCCGTCATACACATAATGTCATTGCAGAGCCGTCCGCCTCGGGACCGGAGCGTGGACGGAAGTGGGCCGCCCGGAGCACATCACATGTTCGTTGACAACCCAGTGCTAAATCATTCGTAGACGACCTGATTCTGGGTCAGGGTTTCGTGTGTAGCAGAGCAGCTACCTCGCTGCGATCTATTGAAAGTCATCCCTTGAGCCAAGTTTTTGACAAAAAAAAAGAGGAGTCTTGGGACTGCCCTAGGCCCAAATTTTTTGGGGATTTAGATGTGACCCAGATCAGAGGTACCAACCACAAGGATAAATGCTCCAGACAACTCAAATATCAAAAGGATTATATTTTATTCATTTAAATAAGTAAAAAAGAAGCCAACAGGCTAGAATTAAGTTAGCGGCTAAACAGCCGTTTCAATTCCACAAAAACTCCCATATATAATATCATGTCCATCAATATCATGGGCATAACAAAATCGCAAAATGTCCGCCATCAGTGTATTAGGTTTGATGCAATCTTAGCTTTATCGGTATATCTGTGCGCGTACTCCGCCCCTCGACGCGTTTCGGCCACCTTTGGCCTCCTCAGGAGGGGGATAGATAAGCCTGAATAGGAGGTGAATGGGTTGTGAAGGCTGTGAGGGCAGCCCAATGGTCCAAAAGAAAGAGCAGCCTGATAGTCCAAGAACAAAAGGGATGCCACCTATGAGGGAGAAAGGATCATGATAGAAAATTGTTCCAAAATACAAGAAAATCATGTTCAACTTCTTAATCTTAAATTACAACGTCTATAAAATAAACTTGGTCTAGTTGTAGGTCTGTCATTCATGGTTGGTATATTCTGATCCCAATGGTCTTAAAGGGATAAACCCTTCTTAAAAGTAAAAAACAATACATGTAAAGATTGCTTATTTCCTACCGTGTGCACGATGAGGCATCGGATCCCAATAACCTTGGTTATGAGCCTGACAAATATACCATAGATAGATGTCTTCACGAGGTAGAAACTGGGTAAGGTAATCATGTGAAGATGTATTAGCATATTAGTTAAATGGTTATATTTAGGCACCCGTGCAGGTCAATACTTTGTGGGGGTGTGGTGCTTAGCAAATACCAGTGCAGGACACACTCAAAAGCCCCCAAAAGTGCATAATCCTCCACCTGAGATCGATCCCACCACCAAAAATCAACCGGTATATAGAATTTCAAGACAAGTATGGTGCTGTACTTTCCAATAATATGACTGACATAGTTATGTATGTACTATGGACCAACCTGATTGGTACTGGTTGGCCTTTTGTTTAACAAACTTTTGATTGTTTACGTTTGAAACGAGTCCAGTGCCTTAAAAGCCCATCTTTCCCTGCTATCGTTGTTTTATACAAGTTTTTGTATGCCGGAGGAAGCTAAGAATTGCACTCCTAGCAGAAAGGGCCGGACACAATTCTTCCGGCTTAATATTGTACAGAGATTTGTAATAGCTGGTGAAGGAATCGGCGATCCTCTCAGTTGTGAACCCATGCAATCCTTTAGATATAAAGCCTACTTCATGTTGCTTTCACAAAGCCCTGGCCAGGCTACATAGTACTTTGGAGACCTTCTATTTAGTGAACACTTTGTTTCTGGATCATATATCTGTTTGAGTGACAGCCTCAGGGAAGAGAGTTATTTTCAATGTTTCTTAGCTAAGCTTTCCTTGTTCTGACCCTCCAATTATGAGATTCGCTGGATTAGATACAGATTCCAGGCGTTTTGTGCGTTATTCGGATAGGAGCTTCTTGAGATCAGTCTCCCCCTCATAAAGGCCTTGTGAGCCTCCCAGACAACCCCTGGGATAATTTGTTCTATTACTGGAGAAGAATTCTAATATATCATTCTGTAGGGTTTCCTGGAAAGCTGAGTCATGGAGTCTCATTAATTCTCCATTGGAGAAGACGTTTGTCTGGAGGACCTCATGTGATGTCTATGCTACAAGGAGAGTGGTCCAAGGGAGCCATGGGGTGTATTGTGGCAGAGTGGACCCTGAGGAGATCATAATGATTAACTAGGATCAGGAATGGTTTGGGGAATAGTATGTGTAGTCCTTCACATGAGGATTGAACATTCCCCAAATGTCTATCACTTGTAAGCTGTGAAGGGTTATGTGCAGCTTGGAGTATGTGATGTGGGTGTGTCCAGAAGAGGAGTCTAATAGTGGCTGGAGACATACTATTATGTTTCCACAACTATGTACTCTGTGTATAGAGATACAACAGATAGCTTAACCACTAATATAAGGAAGTCAGTGAAGAAATACTCAATCCTCAGTGATGTGAATAAACTTGTATACTTTATCCTTATAATAGATTTGATTAAAAAAAGGCTATTATGTAGACAGGGCCTGATACAAGCATCTGTGATTCCTCATAGTGTGCTCCTGAACTAAGATGGAGTCATTTCCTGTGAACTATGAACTAGGGGGCTGGCTTATTCACAGCTCACTAATAATAGAATAAATGGGTGGCTGTCCCACAAATGGTCAACAGGTGGCAGCAAATACAATCTACTGTAAACTAGCATTGCTAAGCATATAATCACTCACTGCACCATGCCTAAATGGTGAGATGAATCCAGAACACATACCATACATACACAAGTATAAGACAACTTTTTCAGCTCAAAAAATGGGCTGAAAAAGCTCCCCGCTGCGTGTACTCTACTCAGGGTCCACGTACCTGTCCCGGGTCAATGGATAGCAGGCACTGGCAGCCTTTGTGAAGCTCCATTGTGTTTTCTGACATCAGTTGATGAAATGCAAGCAAAGAACACCACACTGCCATCTGGTGGGTTGTTTGGTAATTGTTACTGGAGAAGGATGTCAATATATATTCAAATAGAAAACTCCACTACTTAAAATTCAAAAATAGTAGAAGCATTTTATAATGAAGAAATGACAGCATGCAGAGCAAGAAGACATTATTTTCATTTTTAAATAACAAAACTTGTTTTAAATGATACTTTAAGCATTAGGGAACACTGTAGTGTGGTAATGCACAGTGTGTGTCATGTGTACATAAGGATGTGTTTGCGCAGCCCAGTGTAATAATCTGAGATTAGAATATGTAGTAACAGTCATTGTCCTCGCCCCCACTTGGTACAAGCAGAACAATGATAGAGAACAGGAGTGAGACTTTAAAAATGATGAAAGTATGCAATGCATCTAGTAATCATCCTGACTATAATAAAGTATGAAACACACAATTATGTAACAAAGAATTGCTAATTAAATGAATAAACACAAAACTCAGCTGAAACAAGAATAAATCCTGGCGATCAGTGTGTTGATGGACCAGGACCACTTACCTCTGAGCTCCATAGAGTTACTGTGTTCATCATTATCTCTGATGAGATGGAAAAACTCCCACAAATGTAGAAATTTCTTTAAATAAATATCAATGTTGTCCAAACCTTTTATTTTAGCCCCGAGTATTAGAGTGTGCCCCCCTGAATATTAGAGTGTGACCCCCCTGAGTATTTCATTTTCACATTTCTGATCTAGAACACCCCATATCACCCCTCTCCTGGTTATGTAGGGCTGATTCATATGTTTGTCTGGTATAATTAGTAGATTTGCTGAATTTGTGACTTATTTGCAAAGACCCTAAACATCATCACCACCATTGCTGGAGATATAGGGAACTGTTGGGGGAACACTACATATAAGAAAGTTTTGCTCTAGCATGTGCAGTTTTAGCATAAATTACATTTAAGTGAAAACTTCAACAACTTTTATTTGTTCATTAAAAAACGACAAGCGCTAAAGCAATACTTTCCTTTTATAATATTTCTCAAACCCTTCTCTACATCTCCAGCAATTTGGGAGATGATACCTTGTTCAAGGGCTTTGTGGGCAATTCAGTCAGATAGTGGAATCGTAAAAGTTCACTGAAAAGTACTAATTTGTCCACTAGATGGCAGCGCTGCCTAAATTTATATACATGTTGAGAATAGCCGGAACTGAAAGAAAAAGATCAGCTGTTAGGAGCTGCAAGCACCCAAGGACGATATGTTGTGGGGGATCAACTGACAGGTGAGTTTCTCTGCACTAGGTTGGGGACCACAAGTACAGGACCAAGGGGGGCCGTCAATAAACGTGGAACGGGGCATGGGGTGGGCACCTAGGTTGTAGACTCATTGGGAGCTGGAGAAGAGTGTGTCTCAGAGATGTTCTCCTGCCCTACCCCTTTAGGGGTACCTGAGAATATACAGCTACAAATGGAGGATATGGTGCTTTCACAAAATAGAGTTCTTATAATCAGATATGCTAGAGAATCTGTTCTGTGGAAAGACCCCAAGTACATGAAAAGATTTTTGCCTGATCAGATCTCAAAGAATGGGATAAGCTGAAGATAATCAATGGGCTTCTATACAGGGTGCACTTGTTTCATGATCATCCTGGAAGGAAACAGCTTGTGCTTCCTAAAATACAGAAATACTGGTTTGGGAAGTCTGCATGACCAGCATGGACATCTTGGGATGAAGAAAACATATGGACATCCAAGATCATTTATTGTGGCCTAAAATGAGGGAAACTGTTGCAGATTACTGCAGGCGTTGTGTCCGATGTTTGCAGGAGGAAAAGCCTACTAGAGCTGCCCATAGGGAACACTTGAAATGTTCTGGCCTCATGGATCTAGTGTGTATGGACTTTCTATGTATTGACAATGACAGTAGTGGGGTGGGAAATGTCTTGGTTGTGACTGGTCACTCGCTATGCTCAAGCATATCTCAACATAGATTAAAATCTGTGACTGTGGCCATAGTGTTGTGGGAGAAGTTCTTTGTGCATTATGGACTGCCAATCCACTTCATTCTGACCAGGGAAGAGACTTTGAGAATTGGCTTATAAAAGAACTGTTGTCATTGCTAAATATTGACAAAAGCTGTACCACACCTTACCATCCCAAGAATAAGGCACTGAGAGTGCGAGTTCAATTGTACTCTGCTGGATATGGTCGGCACCCTATCTGATGGGGATAAGCAAACTTGGAGTTAGCATGTTGGAGATATGGTACATGCCTAAAACTGTCCAAGGCACGAGTCCACAGGTTTCGCCCCTTACTTTCTAATTCTATAGATGGAGTGGAACATCAAAGTCACTATCAGTATGTTACACGTAGTTTAAAAAAGGCCTATCGAATGGCTGAGGAAAATGCTGCAAAAATTAATGCTGCAAATAAAAAAAGGCTTGGCTGTTACAGTTCTGTACAAAGACTTTCAAATCAGTGATAAAGTATTCCTCCAAAATTTGGGTCCTTTGGCATAAGTTAGCTGATCGTTGGAGAAATTAGTTGTTTAAAAGTGTAGAAAAGGTGCCAGGAATTCCTGTTTATCATATTAGAGGACCTGAATGTCACATTAAGGCCTGGCATAGAAATCATCTACTTCCAGTACCTGTTGATGAGGAGCCAGACCATGGAGATCAGTGCAACAACAGTGACACCTCCATCTATGTCTTCTGTTCAACATAATTCACCTGTTGCAAATGGTCGTCCTCAGAGGGGACATTTGAATCCTAACTCCCCCTCAGTCATCCTGCTGGTTCTATTCCAGGACTTCCTGAATTAATGCATGGAGAGCTAAGAAAGGAGATCGTGTTCAATGACCCCAACCTGTGTTTACCTATGACAGCTTGGGAAGAACCTGCTATGTTATACAAAGCTGAGCTGTGCAACCATATGCTTTAATGGACATGATTGCTGCTTATTCACAACTTGTAAGTATGATGCCTGTTTGTTACTGTTTACTTTTCAACTATTCTCTGTAATGTTAACTTGTGTAATGCAATGTTTTATATTTGCTTTCCTTGCCGGGTCGGAAGGATTTTCAGCAGGGGGAGAATGTAGCAATGTAGTAATTTGTGTTATATATTAAGTACTCAGTGTGTGTTTTGCCATGGACAACATCTGTCATTCACAAGACACATTGAGTGGAGGGACTGAGATTTCATCCTGTTTCCACAGATAAAGTAGCAGCTCTGCTCCCATATCCCTCATAGGTAGCGACACACATCAGTAGCCTGCAGAGTGGGTCACAATATGGCTACACCTGGAATTCTGTACGAGAACAGGAAGTACTTTCATGCAAATTTTTTTTGAGATTGAACAATAAACGACAACCGACCTTCTGGTTTTTCTATTAGATGTTCGAATTCAAGAATTTTTGGTCAATATTTAAACAGCCGTTCAAATGTTATAATCAGTCAAATTATTATATTTTCTATTTTCCCCCAGCAGGTGATGCTGTCTAACAAAATTAAGATGGCTGTGCAGGATGATAACTGCTGCAGTGACTTTGTCAGTCCTGGTGTATAGTCAAGACAATGTAGGATTTCGTTTTTTTAAAAATGTCATCATTCTGTTAAAGAGAGCGTCCTCTTTTAAGACGAGTAAACAGGAAAATATCTGGGTGCACAACATCTTAGGTCAAACAGCAAAAAGGTTTATTCCATGCACACAAAACAATTAACTGTAAAATAATAAACTTCAAGAACATAGAAGCTTACAAGGAGTCCTTACAACAGCTGGCAGTTAGTCTCACGTGGGCAGAAGCTGTGAGAGATGACAAGATGGGTTCTTGGTGATCTTCCCATATCATCTCTGCTCACCATAAACCCAACCCTCAATTTATACCATATTTTCTTGATGGTCAGCATTACCTAACCCAAGTTGAGCGTTCCTTGTTTATATGGCACCATACATTCAGACAGTCACACTGACATGACTTCATTGAAATTATACTCACTTGTTTGTCAGTACGGAAATAACCTATAGCTTTATGCTTGACTTCTATACAAAGTCATTCAATCCCATGGAAGGTCATGACTAGCAAATCCCTCTGCCCACGTACACAATTCCTTTATCAAGCACATGCTAAAAAAAACAATAAACTTTATCTTTCAACACACTCAGGCATGATTATGGATTCTCTCCTGTGTGAGATCTTTGATGTCTGACAAGGTTTGATTTATGTGAAAACCATTTCCCACACTCAGGGCAGAAATATGGCTTCTCTCCGGTGTGAGATCTTTGATGTGTGACAAGATCTGATTTCCACGAAAAACATTTCTCACACTCAGGGCAGGAGTATGGCTTCTCTCCTGTGTGAGATCTTTGATGTTTGACAAGGGCTGATTTCCAAGAAAAACATTTCTCACACTCAGGGCAGGAATATGGCTTCTCTCCTGTGTGAGATCTTTGATGTCTGACAAGGTATGATTTCTCTGGAAAACATTTCCCGCACTCAGGGCAGGAATATGGCTTATCTCCTGTGTGAGAGCTTTGATGTTCGACAAGGTGTGATTTCCGTGAAAAACATTTCTCACATTCAGCGCACGAATACGGCCTCTCTCCTGTGTGAGATCTTTGATGTGTGACAAGGTTTGATTTTCTTGAAAAACATTTTCTACACTCAGGACAGGAATATGGCTTCTCTCCTGTGTGAGATCTTTGATGTGTGACAAGTTGTGAAATATGTGAAAAACGTTTTCTGCACTCATTGCAGGAATATGGCTTCTGTCCTGCCTGAGATAGATGAGCTACAGAAAGTCTTTGTTTAGAAATAAAACCTTTTCTACCTCTAGCACTAGAAAACGTCTTCTCCCCCCGAACTCCATCACCATGCTGCACAGTATGAGGGAGCTCAGAGTCCGTAAATGGCATGGCTGTACTGTTGGGTCCCCCACTGTTAGGGGAGGTCTTTGTCTTTCCTTCTACACAACCTCTTGTGATGTCCCCATCTTTCCTCTGACAATCTGGAGATAATGACAGATGATTCTTGGAAAGTTTCTCCATGAGGAGTCCTGAAATATATATAAAAAACATGATCAATAGGTGTAAGTGGAATAGGTCATCGAAATTAATCAGAAAGGCTTGTATGAACAGATTTTCTATGTGGATGTCCAGCCAGCTGGGAGTCTTTCCCTCTTCAGCCAGATCACTTCTACATTGATATCCTTGTCAGAAGAGAACGGACAACGAGGACCAGGAGGTGCATAATCCTCACACTACCACAAGCTTAAGAACTGGATCATATGATCACAGTTAATCATAGCAGAGCTTTTAACCTTCTGAGCCTTCTCCCCGAATTAACTCGGGCTGAGTTTCATGCATCATGAAACTCAACCCCAGTTAGCCGGAGGAGCGCCCGAGGTCTCGCCGTCTTCTGACGGCGGTCGGGAGCATCGGCATGTATGCCGATGCTTCCGGGTCCGCCCCCGATCGCGTCACCGGTGATATGTGATTTCTGGTCATATATATATTTCTGGTCACCGGTGATTTCTGGTCATATATATGACCAGAAAGTCAGATATCAAAATGACACCATCAACATGTAATTAACTCAACATACAGAATATGGAGTCATGGCTGCATGCGGGCGAGGCATTTAAAAAGCTCTCAGTTATATAACAGATCACACACACAGGGAATACATGAAACTTAGACTCTGCAAGATCTATGCCAAAAATCTCAGATAAAGGCAATTATTTCTCCAAGGTAACAAGTTATGGTTGTGATACAGGTTAATGGCAAACTGCCAGAATTTCAAAGAAGCAGCCCAGTTGGTGTATGCATTTCACCAAGAGGTTTTTTCTTACCATAAACTATTCTAGCTCTAACCTCTGCAAATAAACAGAGCACTTATAAGTATCACACCAGCTTGTTGAGAAATGTAATATAAAAAATATACTTTACCAAGATAGTGGACAATGAATCCTCGTGTTTCAATGGCTGAACTCCCTGTGTTGTGACGGCTGGATCCCCTAAGTATCCCTGTGCATCACTTTTTAGCAAAAACTTTACCTAACAGACACACCCCAAAATATTAAAGTTGTCCAATCATATTCAGACAACTACCCATATTATAATTAGGATTTAACTCTATAATATTTTAGGCCACAATAATGTAATGTTACCATTAGGTAGCTGGATGGCAGTATGGTAGAAATTATACAGTAAAAAAATTTTTTATTATTTGAAAATAAAACAAGATCAACAATAGGTGTTAAAAGTTACAATGTTTCAGAGTAGGTTTGATTCTAGGATGAATCACATGTCTGTTAAAGAAATGTTTATGTATACAATGTTATCCACCCCAGACAGATAACATAGACCTTTCCCAACGCTCTACAATGTTCCAAGAACAACCTGTTATATCTAGGCATAAAAGCGTCCATTGTTCTGAGACTTGACATCTGGAGATGGGGCTTGCATAACTCTCCTCAGACTACAAAATGGACAATACAAAACAAAATGGCTTCTGTATATATACCAATAGATATTATAACTAGGAATATAGAAAACATTATACCCCTTAAAAAAGGCACAGCAATGGTGATATAACTCAGCTTCCACCCTACTCATAACCAATCGGTGAGCAGTAACAGAGCAGATATACAGTAGAATGTATTATTTCTCACCCATGCTGATCTCTGTAGATGTTTCCTCCTCTATGAATGTCGCTATCATCATCCCAGCCTCCTCTGTATATTGCTGATCATTCCTTACACACGTCTCTTCTACTTCATCTTCAACTTTAATGTACCTCAGATCTTCACCCTAAACCAACATAATGTCAGATAATAACATCTCTAAATATCAGAATATTTTCACAGCTCACAGTGTTCAGTCACATTATTGGAGCCTCAACTCCACCTACCTGATCATGGTGAGGGATGGTGTGACTTTCCTGTGTGGGATCCTGGGAATCCAGAGGACGGGGACATCTTTCTGGTGGGTTCCTGTTATTAGTCTCCATCATATCCTTATATCCATCTAAAAACTCAATCACACTATACTCCTCATCCTCCTCTTTATATTCTTGTTTAACAACAATACTATCATCCTTGAGGTTTGCAATCTGTAATGTATAATAAAATATTTATTGTAACAAACAGGCTTATGTATAGTGATCAATGATGGTGAATAACATACCTGATCATGGTGAGGAATGGTGTGACCCTCCTGTGTGAAATCCTGGGAATCCAGAGGACGGGGACATCTCTCTGGTGGGTTCCTGTTATTAGGTGTCTCTATCACACCATACTCCTCATCCTCCTCCTTACACTCTTCTTTAATAACCGTGTTATAGATATTTTGTTTTCCACCCTGAACATAGAACAGACAGAGACATCCTGACACCTTATAGGAACCTTACACACACAATGATACAGTCACCATCCAGACACATCCCACGTCTGTTACTGGATAATGTCCCACAATCCCCGGCTCACCTCTCCTGTCAGCAAACCAATCATCTTGTAGGTGACATCTAGGATTTTCTTCTTGTTGTGTCCCTCAAAATTTAGTGACCCACAAGGTACTGTGATGGTCATATGATCACCAGACATCAGTGGAGGAAATCTCTGTATGTAAAACAAAAGGAAATATGTTATCATCCCAGAATCCTCCTCACCTCTCTGAATATGCATCTTCTAGAGCAGTGGTGGGCAACTGAGTTGATATGGAGGGCCACAAGTGCGGCCCTCTGCATCACTAAAGGGCCGCACATAACATCCATCCAGACCCTCCCCCTGTCAACATATCTCAGCAGGTGGTGGACCACCGTCAGGCAGTCAAAGCCCGACAGCACCCCCGCCCCTCTTGCCCCTGGGTGCAGTGCTCATATGTAGACATGGCTTCCCTGATCAACATTGCCATTTTTACTGATGTAGGAGCCAAAGCTGATTAGGAAAGCTGGGTCAGCGTGTGACCACTTTACAGGTGAGTTGCTATGCATTAACAGTTAGGTTTTGGGGGCCGCATATGGAGGACCAAGGGGGCCGCCAAACAACGCCCAAAGGGCCGCATGTGGCCCCCGAGCTGCAGGTTGGGCACCTAGGTTCTAGAGGCTCCTGCTTGCCACAGGCATTTTTTTCTCAAACCCCCCACAACCCAGATATAAAAGACACCATAACAATGGGCAGACACATGCAGAAAAAGTATAATGACCAGCAGGACTCCTCTCCACCTGTAAATTTGTACTCCAACTTTCAGCCCATACAGAAGACATATCATTGGTTTTTTTTTTAGATGGCAAAGGTCTCAACCTCTCCATTGGTGACTACAATGGTAGATATCGCCCAGCTTCCTCATACGAAGATTCTTGGTATCTTCATTCCTTAGTGTATTACTCTGGGTTTATGTTTTCCTATGTTTTTTATTCACTATAATGAGGGTGGAGGGCCCTTGTGGAGCCTGTTTCGACCAGTAACCCCTTATGAAGGTAGATCCTAAAAGACCATCATTACAGAATTTCACTCATGTTCTCCAGACAAGAAATCCAAAAGGAGTAATCATATAAATCTTCAAGTCTCTTCCTTGGACATCTTAGGATATCAGACTGCATCCACAAATCAATCCTCCCGTCAATCTTTCTTTCACCCCTCCGTAATTGGATGCACTCATCAATGGGTATATGAGGTATGCCTTATGTTTTTCTTACTAACTCGCCTCAGCCTTTCCCTCCGCTCTTCACTTTCTGAAATGATGGGAATCCGATCTAAACCACTTCTTTACTGACCCTGAACCTCAGTGTTTCTCACCCTTACTCTAAATCAACTACTAGCAACAAACAGGATACAAAGTAGGGCATTCACAAACTTGTTGACTAGTTGAACCATCATCGTCACATGGACAGTCCACAGCTTCTGAGATGAGCTAGTCATCTCTCCTTGCGAACGCCAATCTATTTTTTTCTATAGATGGTGGAATTAACCTGGTTAATTTTTTTGTACCGCTTTTGGCGCAAAATACTGCACTGAATCAGACAGCCATGGGGTTAATCCCTCTCTTTTTAAGAAGCAGGAAAGCCAGTTAATGTGTTATATTTATTTTATATTGACAATGCTCATTTGTGAACCAAAGTTGGCTCATTCTTTAAACCTTGTCTGCTGTGCTTCACCCACTTTCTAATTTACCCTTAAATTTAGCAGGAAATTTTCCACTATTTTTGTTGTTATACAGGGAGTGCAGAATTATTAGGCAAGTGGTATTTTTGAGGAATAATTTTAT
>CM070037.1:2494121-2513044 GCA_036250615.1 Ptychadena robeensis | reverse complement strand
TTGAACAAGAACTGATTCCTGTGAAAACATTCTTACACGCAGGGACAGGAAATACAGCATTTCTACTGTGTGAGTCTTATGATTGTGAGTGGTAAGGGTTTTGATTTTTTTTGAAGAAAAATTTCTGCACTCATTAACTCATTGCAGGATACAGTTCTGTTTCTGCCTGGAGATGACTGAACTTTGGAAGAAAGTCTATGTTTAGAAATGAAACATTTTCTACCTTAGGATGAAAAATATTTCTCCCCCAGAATCGGCAACCATCCTGCACAATATGAGGAAGCTCAGAGTCAGTCAAGGTGGGTCTGCAGTGGGGTCCCTAGTTACAGGTGAGGCTTTGTGTTTTCCTTTTACACAATCTCTTGTGAGTCCTCATCTTCCCTCTGACAAGCTGGAGATAATGAGAGATATTCTTGGGGAGTTTCTCCATGGTTGAGACCTGAAATATGATATTAAAAACCGGACAATAGGTATTAGTGGGAAGTAGTTTACTGAATGAAATATCAGGTAAGCTATAGAACAGACTTTCTATGTGGATTAGAGTTTACCTTCCTCAGTCAGATCACTTCGACATAATATCATGCAGAAGAGAAGGGAACAATGGGGACCGGAGTGCACAATCTTCACACCAATACAGCACTGGATAAGTGATCAGGGTTATTCCTAGAGCAGAGGCTTTTACTATACATAAGGGACCACAACACTAGGGTTGGAAGTAAGAGGCATGGGGGGGGGGGGTCAGGCTTTAGTTAACCCTCACCTCTTCTCAACCCAAAATGCTTTAAATGATAATTAAAGTCTGTCGAAAAGAGGAATGCGGGGAATCTCAGAAGCTCAGGAAAAAAACATAAACCATGTGTTTTCTACCTGTGCCTCAATGTCAACTGGGAAAAGAAAACACAGACAATTAGTGCGGGTGATGATTACCAGGCTTTTATGGCTGATATTATTGCTTCCACCTACTCAGGACCAATCAGTGAGCAGTAACAGAGCAGAGATACAGAGAATGTATTAGTCTCACCTGTGCTGCTCTCTGTAGGGGTTTCATCCTCTATGAAGGTCCCCAGAATCCCAGGCCTCATAGTATAGCTGATCATTCCTTACCTACGCCTCTTCTACGTCATTCAAATTTAATGTTCCTCAGAATCTCACCAAATCCATCTGAAAAAATCCTCCAGCACACCGTACTCTCCTCCTTACAATCTTCTTTAATAACCATGTTATAGTCATTTTGTTTTTCATCCTGAACATAGAAACAGAAAGCAGACATCCTGACACCATTATAGGAACCGACACACACAATGATAACAGTCACAAGTCCAGACACATCCACGTTGACGGAGAATGTCCCACAATTCCGGCGCACCTCTCCTGTCAGACAGACAATCTTGTAGGGACATGCTAGATTTCTTCTTGTTGTGTCCCTCAAGATTCGTGACCCACAAGGCACGTGAGGTCATATGATCATCAGACACCAGAGAGGAAATCTCTGTGTGGGAAAAACAAAGAAAAGTTATCAACCGAATCATCCTCAACTCTGGGACAGCATGGTGAGGCATCTTCCTAGAGCAGTGGTGGGGCAACGAGTGATATGGAGGCCACAAGTGCGGCCCTCCGACATCGCTAAAGGCCCGCAATAACATTCTCAATCTATACTGAATTGTAAAAAGATTGTTAATGAAAAAGTACTACAGGTATAGTAGAAGGACATGGTTTCTATTTAAATAACAAACCTTTTTTATACTTAAGCATTAGGGAGAACTGTAGAACGGAATGCACAGTTGTTCATATATATATCATCAAAGGTTATGCGTCCTATTCTGAGGGTGTGCCACATACCCCAATAATCTCCCGTTCGTGGAGAAAGATAGAATAGTAGGAGCATAGGCAAAATCTTTTCGACCGGGATATTTTGGTGGAGGGACTGCGGAGTGGATTTATGTGCTCAGCCAGAGCGAGTCCCTCTCCTCCTCTTTCTCCCAAAAGATCCTGGGCGAGGACAGGTGAGTTCCTATGCCCTGCATAACATTAGGTTCTGGGCTGACAAGTGAAAACCAAGGGGGCCGCCAAGGAAACGCCCAAAGGGCCGCATGCGGCCCCCAGGCGCGGAGGGCAACGGGTTCCAGAGGCTCCTGCTTGCCACAGGCATTTCTCCTCAAAAAAAATCACAATCCAGCTATAAAAGACACAATGACAAAGGGTGGACACATGGGGGAAAACAAAGTATACTGGACAGCAGGTTCCACCTGTGAATTTAGGACGTTGATTCCGTTTTAGCCCCATCAGAAGAAAAACAATCCTGGTTCTTCGCCAGACACTCTAGATATGGCACAGGCCCTCAAAACCCTCTTCCATTGGTTGTACAAGGTAGACATCGCCCAGCTTATCTCATCCTCTGTTTTGTGTAACTATATATCTGTTTTGTGTAGGATTTTTTATACTGTTCAAAACATCTCCCCAAGGCGGGTGTGTAACAACCTATACACATTCTGCCGACACGTCAGAATAAACACAGGAAGAAGGAATGCTAATAAATCTCTCCTGAAACAAGTATGGTATGGTACATCTCATAGTTTGCATAAAATGACAACCTTACAATCTTACCCAGGTGGATTTCAATCCCCCTGCCTCACCTACAGA
Source organism: Ptychadena robeensis (assembly GCA_036250615.1). Lineage (NCBI taxonomy): Eukaryota > Metazoa > Chordata > Amphibia > Anura > Ptychadenidae > Ptychadena > Ptychadena robeensis. The sequence goes on along the minus strand of CM070037.1, from coordinate 2,510,404 downwards.
TCATGAGGGTCCTCCGAGAGCTAATCCCAATCCTTTCTGATGATACCCTCCCAGAACCATGAGCCCTACCTCAATCTAGTCTACCACCATGAGATTGGGTCACTAAATAGGCTACTTCGACACATCTATGTGCTTTTCAAAACTCTATTAGAGCTCCCAAACCCTCCCTGGGACTGTCATTTTATTCAAATCAAAACTGTCAGAAAGAACCCCATAACATGACAGACCAGGCATGAGTACAGGAGACTAGGAAGTCTGAGCATCTATGCCATCCAGGCTACAGCTTTAACGAGGCACTGATCTGAAGTTATCTAAAAAGGGTTGCAATCTAGGTGTGGGAAGACAAGCCTCTCTCAACCACTTCCTCGGGTCATGCTTGCAGCTCAGCCTGTCACCAAGAGAATTGAAAGAGGACTGCAATTCCTTTCCGATGTTCAGACAGATACTGCGTTAACCTTCTTCATAGCGCTGCAGGCTACGTAGTGAACATTAATACCTTTCAGCCATCTAACTTTTAGGGTGGTGTACATCATCCTATCAGGAGGATGGTGACCGGTATGAGGCTCACAATCGATTTAAACAGATCCATCAAGAAAATTAAGTTCAGGAAGTCTTTGTAACTATTCTGAAAAAAATATTCATCAGAAGACGGATGTGGAAATCAACCTCAAGGACGCTATTCCACATCCCAGGCTTCAAGGCTTCAGAAAAGTAGGTTTTGGCCATTACGTGATCCCCACCTCAGTTCAGACTACCTCCTATGGATACCGACATCTCAACGAGTCTTCCCAGAGGTTTTGTCAAGCTCATTCGAAAAAGAGGGCAAAGTTGTTCCCATTCTACACAATCTGCTATGGTCACATAAGGATCAACAGTCCTCTATAGCACACGGTTTCAATCCTATCCACCCTTCGCTCATTAGCTAGTTCGGGGAGGCAAAGGCGGCTCCGGGCACATGTGGCTCTTTAGCCCCTTCAGTCCAGCTCGGGGCTTAGGGGCTTGTACCTCCTGCTACCTGTCTTATTACCCGATTTTACATTCCTGTTGCCCCACCCCACTCCCAACAGCAAAAACCCCGCACTATCACCAACAACCCTTATATATGCCTATAACAATGCAAAACAAAAAAATTCATAAGATCCTCCTCACCTCTCCAATCAGCAGGAGATGATTCCCGGGTGAGGTTAGTATCTTCTCGAGTCATGTGACTCTGGCTTGTCAATCTCTATTGGATGTGGTCATGGATCGAGGAGCTTTCCCTGTAGATGGATAGTGAAGAATTATCTGGACAGCACTGGACTGTAGAAGATCAGGGGCTGCAGCCTGTATTTAGGGTGATTAGGGTACTTAGGTGGGCTCCCTATTAAGAAAATATATGGACAACAAGGACCCTAAAAATTACAGATTTTTTTAAGCTTTCTAAATAGGATCCCCCCATACTAGTGTAGCCACCTATGACCTCCTAGCGTGTTCTGTCCATTACCACGCCAGTTTTAAGGCACGGTACAGGCAACGAGCAGTATACACTGTATGCAAGAACACAGGAATTCTGGTTGGGTCCAGTGCACTGAAGTACTGAGGATGGATGGGTACAGGGAGCACAGGAAGGATCCCATATGGCTGCGAGCAGTTGGGACTAACTACGGGATGGAAGACTGTGATCTCCGTGTGTTGTATGAAGGACTGTTCCATTGTGTGACTGCACCCCGGAAGAGGAGTTTCTGCATCCAGCCATCACATCACAGGGGGAAGTGCTGCTGTCGGGAGGGGGCCAGACGTTCCATGCTGTCCACAATACTCACATGTCCTAGTCACTAGAATTCTGCCTGGGAGGTCGACTGTTGAACCAGAAGGATCTGACATACCAGAGCTGGGGCTGCTGATGACTACGCTCTATCTGTTCTCCCCCTCAGCGACTGACCACAGTCACTTATAGGTATCGTTATTTATTCTACATTGACTGTATGCAGGCTCCCTCATCGGGATCCACTCCTGAGTCAGTGATGATGTGGGGGAGGGGGGGATGCCATGCCAGTGTCGTATTGTAATACCAGGTGTCATTAATGATGCCCAAAAATGTGCAGGGGCCACCAGCAGGGGGAAGGGTAAGTGGTATTCTCTGGGTATTGTGATACAAGATCACATTGTTTCGCTCAGCATATGACAACTAAGGTGAAAAAGGGAACATCTGTACCAAGGATGGAAAAATAGGATTTTGGACAGATCTATACCCCTCTGCAAGTCCGCATGTCTCTCCACAATCACATCACCGGAGGGAGTCACGTCTCACAGGTCATTTCCTGCTGTTATCAAACATCAACTTCCTGTTACCAACGACATTGTGTTAAACGGCGACGGGAGAGGTACATGGGATCGAGGAGACATGCTGGCTGGCAGCAGAGGAGGTAATAAGAGGTTATTTTATCTACACCCAGTAACCCCGTCAGGTCCGTCCTCATCCTCCATATACCATGATCTGGAATGAAGAGAACCTCTCCGACATGGAAGTGTCATCTGTGGAGGTGATTGGGAGGACGTGTAGAGGAGACATTGCTGGCTGGCAGCAGAGGAGGTTATAAGCTATATGTATATTTCACCCAGGTAACCAGTCATGTCTGTCCTCCACCTCCATATACCATGATTGGATGAATGAGAAACCTTCCCAGACATGGAAGTGTCATCTGGTGAGGTGATTGGGGAGGAAATGTAGTCGAGACATTGCTGGGACTGGCAGCAGAGGAGGGGTAAGAAAGATATATTTTATACTACACCTAGTAAACCCCCGTCATGCCGTCCCCATCCTCCATATACCATCATCTGGATGAATGAGAACCTCTCAGACATGAATGAATCTGTGAGATGATGTGAGTGAAGTTTAGAGGCGCCATTGCTGGGACGGAAGCTGAGGAGGGAGGGGAATATGCTATTATCTTTTACACCCAGGAACCCGTCATGTCCGTGCCTCATCCTCCCATATCACATGATCATCCATAACACCCCATACACCACTTGTCCTGAGGATAGTGAAGAGAAGAAGAAACTTAGATAATCTTCCTACATTAATGGAAAACAATTAAAGTGTGTTTCTTTGTCAGAGGAAATTCGCAAATCAAGCAAGGGATCCAAATACATTTTCCAACTGTAGAAGGCAGCAGAACAGTGAAAGATGGAGGGGAATAATGGTAAATAAAAGCCTGATTGCGCAAATAGAAGTATAACACCTTAACATCCCTAAGCGGTTGAGAAGAGCCTAGATCGTCCGAGCTATAGGCGCGCCTCAACCGCCCGGGAGAAGCCGACGATGGGGAGGATTATGCCTCACCGGAAAGCTGCGGCGAGTGTTACACGCCGTAGCATTTCCGAGGTGCGGATCCGCACCGCGTGTCACTGGTGAAGCGGGAAGGGGGCGGGGGGGGCGGTGCCAAGACATCAATGTTAATGGAGGAGGCGCCGGCTTTCTCTCCCCGCGCAGCTGTTTCCAGTAATGACAACAGCTGTGGTAGGCTCCGGCGGGAGCCGGAAACGGCGCGGCAGTGTACACTGCCTGATCGCCCATATCGTGCAGTGTAAACGGAGCGATTAGGGGGGTGCGCTAGGGGGGTAATTTACTGGGCGTTGTCATCCAAATAGGGAACCACACCCCAGTCTGTATCAGGTGCTGCTCAGATAATTCTTACTATCCATCTACAGGGAAAGCTGCATAGATACACATGACCACATCAATGGGCCGAGGGACCAGAGTCACATGACTGAGAAGATAACTAAACCTCACCCTGGAGGATCAATCTACCTGCTGGACCGGAGAGGTTGAGGAGGACTTAGGGGGTCACATGACATCACTATTATCTCTATTAATAATAACACAGACCTGACTGGAGAGGTAAGGGGAATTCTGGGAGGTCACATGATATTTCTTTTTGGTTTTCATACAGAGATTTCCCATCTGATGTCGGGTGATCATATGACATCACAGTGCCTTGTGAGTCACTAAATCTGAGGGACACAACAAGGAAATCCAGATGTCACCTACAAGAGGATGGTGCTGCTGACAGGAGAGGTGAGATGGGAATTGTGGGACATATCCAGTAACATCGCGTCAGGGATGTGTCTGGATGGTGTGTGGTCAGATTCCTATAAGGTGTCAGGATGTCTCTGTCCCTTTTATGTGTCAGGGTGGAAACAAAAATGATTATAACCCGGTTATAAAGAAGAGTGTAAGGAGGAGGGGAAGGAGTACGGTGTGATGGAAACACCTAATAACAGGAACCCACCCGAGAGATGTCCCCATCTTTGGATTTCAGGATCCACACAGGTAGGTCACACCATCCCTCACCATGTCAGGTAGGGGATTAACATCATTGATCACTATACATAAGCCTGTGTGTTACAATAAAATTGTATATACATTACAGATTGCAAACCTCAAGGTATAATATTGTTATTAAAACAGAAGATAAGGAGGAGGAGTTATAGTGTGGGGGAGGGAGTTTTAAGATGGATATAAGGGTGTAGGAGACCCCTAATAAACAGGACCCCCAGAGACATGTCCCTGTCCTCTGATTCCCAGGATCCCACACAGGAAGGTCACACCATCCCTCACCATGATCAGGTAGGTGGAGTTTAGGCTCCAATAATGGACTGAACACTGATGAGCTGTGAAAAATTCTGATATTTAGAGATGTTATTATCGGACATTCTGTTGGTTAGGGGGGAAGATCTGAGGAACATTAATGGTGAGAATGAAGTAGAAGAGACGTTGTAAGGAATGCCCGCAATCACGGAGGAGGCTGGAGGATGGGGACATTCATAGAGGAGGAAAACCCCTACAGAGTTCAGCACAGGTGAGACATATTATTCTACTGTATCTCTGCTCTGTAAACTGCTCACTGATTGGGTCCTGAGTAGGGTGGAAGCTGAGAATATAGAACATTATAATGGTCTACTTGTATATTATTTTTTAGCTTTTCTCAGGTTGTTCCATCTAATAGAAGTCTAAAAGATAATTCTAACTAAAGCCGTTTTAGCTATTGTAATGAGAAGAAAGATAAAGATGATGAAAACAATTATGTCTGTAGGAGAAAATCGTGGACCAAGCTCCCTCCATTATTCAGTTTTTTTGGCCCCCCCCCCCCCCCCCCTGGTTCTATGCTATCGGTCTATGTTGTCTGGACCGGTGATTCACAGGACCCGTGCCATGATGTGGGGGTGAGGATGTGCCCCTGGTCCCTTCTCTTCTGAAAAGTATATCAATGTAGAAGTAGAAACCTGACAGAGATCAGCACAGATGAGACATAATATATTCTATTGTATCTCTGCTCTGTTACTGATCCTGGTCCTATGCGATCAGTGCCATGGGCTAACATCCTGGGTGTGAAGGGGTGTTGGTTTGGGACATTCATGTTGGTTGTGGGAATAAATGCTATGAATGCTAGCTTGACAGAAATGACAAAAAACAAAACACAAAAGCTGTGAGCATTAACACTCAGATCTGCATCTCGGGTACCCTAAGATAGCAGCCTTGTGAAACTACAATGGATTCTCTGAAATGTTTCCTTTTGAGGTTGGTTTGCTGAAGCATTACAGAGAGCTTGGGCGGGTTGTGATCACATCCAAGCCCCCCCCCCCCTCTAGTAATCATCCGGAGACGAGTGTCACTCTCCACTGCCGGGGGTGGGGGGGGGTTTGTTTTTGCAGTGATGAAAGGTGAGATGGATAGAGCACATCTCCTCATCACTGCTGACAGGTCCCTGACAGAAAGTCCCGCAGATGTCACAATGCCACGGGACTTGGCATTTGGGACAGATGTCACAAGTGCCCTTGCGGCTGTATGAAGTCACGCCTTGGGGCAATGTCACAGAAAAAAATATATTTTGGAGCAGTGATCTCCCCTGGAATCTGCTGCCGATGCTGAACTGCAATGTGACCTACCACTGTAAAACAAAGTGGGTGGAGCTTAAAACGAGGCAACCAAGACACAGAATAAGACCTCTTTGGTTCACAAAGAGCACATAGCACATTGTCATTATAAAATAAATATAACACATTAACTGGCTTTCATGCTTCTGAAAAAGAGAGGGACTAACACACCTGGCTCTCTGATTCAGTTCGGCATGCTGCACTATTAGTGGTACGTGGTGGTCCATTGAGATGCAGATTTCTGTACAAGAAGAGGTACATAGGGTAAATTACTGAAAACTAAAGCAGGCCATACACGGGACAGATTTTCAATCAATCAACTTAAAACAATAAATTTTTAAGTCGTTATAAAATTGTATGTCGATTGTATCATGCCCCATATGTAGTACATCGATTTTTGATCGATTTTTTTTTCACTCGACGTAACAATCGATCCAAAATATTCCGATTGAAATTTCAATCAGAAGTGAGGTAGAATAGGTAGAAAAAAAAACGATCAAAAATTGGTTGACCACATTTGGTTCTCAAAATACTGAACCAATTTTCAATCGACCGATCAAAATTTACCATCCAGTCCGATCAAAAAACGACTGAATTTTCACTCAAATTTGATCTGATTAAGTCGATTTAACCAGGTGGGCAAAACTCAATTCTCAATCAATCGATTAAAAAATTGATCGTTTTAAGTTGATTGATTGAAAATCTGACCCGTGTATGGGCTGCTTTAGTTCCACTGCATGCACATGATCCACAGTCTATGACTTAGTTAGTGCGCAGGTCGGTCTCATTTATACTGTATAAATTTTCTTGGGTTGTTGTCATACAACTAGTGCAAGATGCATCCAGAGATGGTGTTCCCGGTCCATTTGGGTGGTGTTTCTGTCACTTTCTGACCTTTTCCAGTGGACCTTATCTGAGCAGGGGGTACCTGGTTGTCTCCCATTGACTTCCATCATGCTCGGGTACTCTGAACACACGAATATCGCGATGCGTTCGGAATGAACACTTTGGTGCTTGCTCATCACTAATGGTGTTACACAACTTTGTTCTCTAGATAGAGTTACTGTTTCTTTTGTTCCTGATTGTTACAACTGGCAATGACCGCTCTGTACAACACTTTTTCTGTAAAATGTTTATGTTAAGCTGGCCATACATAGCTTGTTTTTCTCCTCAGATTCGTTCTTCTTGATCTGACGTAAACCGAATAGTGTTTAAGCCGAGTAGTTAAAATCAAACATAAAATCAATCCAGCCGTTATCAGCCAGGACTGTACATTTGCATTGATTGTATCTGACATGTTTTTTAGGTGTTTCCATAGATTTGTTTCTGATTCTCCAAAAACTTTTATATGTAATCATTTATTTTACAAGTTATTACATATAAAAATACAATAAATGCTTTTTTGATGCCTTGTTAATTCCCAAAGGGTTTACATATAATACCCGGCAATAGACGCTAATGTAAAAAAAATATTTAAAAATATCCGTCTAAATATTTATAAGTGATAATTAAATAATCTATATATAAAACAGACAGCTGACAATAGATGACCATTTAACAAAGAAACTTTTATAAATATCCCCCATTACTTATGTTATTACATATAACAATAAAATAATAAAAAACACACTACCTCTATTTACATTTTTAAATAAATTCATTTTATAAGAACATAAAGAACCTGAAGTCTCGCATTGTAATCCATTCTATGGAAATCCTTGGAATCCATAGTCTGTCTTGTTGACTTTTCATCTTCTGTCTTCTTTAGTCTTGTACTTGTTAAATCCTTCTGTGGATACAGTGGAGCAATAGCGTCTACTCCACTAGCCCAGATTCGCCAAATCAGGACATGCCCTAGACTTACCAGTGAGCTATTGTGCTTGTCCACCCAGATTACGCTAGGGCAAGGTTTATCAACATTGGCTCTTTTGTTGATAATCCTTGCTCGCACATAACCTGGGCGTACAGTAGTATGGGCAAATAGTCCCACGCTACGGAGCATGCCCGAGAGGTAACATGTGGGCATGCTATTATGCTTAGCTGTGTCCGGAGAAGGATTTAATATAAAAGAAAATAAGTTTATTCAAGAGGAAGATTAATGAAGACAGAAGTATTTCAGAAAAAAGATGAATGAATTACAAGGGCAAAGTTGGGCTTGAGACATTGGCATGTATGCAAATATGTTGTTTATGTTGTGTTATTATAAAATCTGTGTTTTTTTTAAAAATGAATACAAGTGTTGTTGTTTTTTAATATGTTATAATTTCTATATATAGATTTTTTTAAATGCCTGTTTGATTGGGTTTTTTCAGGGATGTGATTTTATATGTAATAAATTATGTAATTATTATATATATAAGGTTTTGGGGGTATTTTAGCAGTGTAGTTTTCTTTATTTCATTAATTTGCAGCTATTCTCGGGTTTTAAATCTTTAGGAATGAATATAGTGCCAACATGTCCTGTATATTCATTTCCTTTTTATATGTAATAATTTATCTAACTATTAAACATAAAAGGTTTGTGGTATTTTAATAGCTTATTGTTTGTTTTTTGTTATAAAAAGCTATTGCTCTTTGGAAATTAATATAAGGATCAATACGACCAATATATTTATTCCATATTTATATAAATATATTATTACATATAAAAGTCTTTCTCGGTCTTGGCTTTAGGGATCGATTGGTTACAAATCGGTCACACTATGTGGTAGTTTCCTAGATCGATATAAGACTGACAGGTGATTTTGCAATCACACAAACCCATCAAATAGATACATAGATTATATGTTATGTATATGTATATGGCTAGCTTTACTCTTTCTTGTTAAAGCAATAGACAAAAAAAGTATCTGTTCATATGTATCTACTAATTGGAATCATAAGTGGGATAGGTCATCAAAATTAAATCTATTGATCATGCTTTTTTATATATATTTCAGGACTCACCATGGAGAAACCCCCCAAGAATCATCACTCATTATCTCCAGATTGTCAGATGGAAGATGAGGACATCACAAGACATTGTGTAGGAGAACAGACAAAGACCTCACCTACCAATAGTGGACCCCACAGTGCGAACACACCATTGAATGACTCTGAGCTCCATCATACTGTGCAGGATGATGCCAAAGTTCTGGAGTTTTCTGGTCCTAGATGTATGGAAAGTTACCTTACTAAAACAAGACTCTCAATACCTCAACCATCTCACACAAACAAGAAGTCATATTCCTGCCCTGAGTGTGGAAAATCGTTTCCACAAAAATCATACCTTGCCATACATCAAAGATCTCACACAGGAGAGAAACCATATTCCTGCCCTGAGTGCAAGAAATGTTTTTCAACTAAATCACACCTTGTCAGACATCAAAGATCTCACACAGGAGAGCAGCCACATTCCTGCCCTGAGTGTGGGAAATGCTTTTCACATAAAACGAGCTTTGTAAGACATCAGAGATCCCACACAGGAGATAAACCATTTTCCTGTCCGGAATGTGAGAAATGTTTTTCAGCTCAATCTGACCTTGTCAGACATCAAAGAACTCACACAGGAGAAAAGCCATATTCCTGCCCTGTGTGTGGGAAATGTTTTTCAAGAAAATCGCTCCTTGCCATACATCAAAGATCTCACACAGGGGAAAGGCCATATTCCTGCCCGGAATGTGGGAAATGTTTTTCTCAAAAATTTTATCTTGTCACACATCAAAGATCTCACACAGGAGAGAAGCTGTATCCCTGCAATGAGTGTGGGATATGTTTTTCATATAAATCATCCCTTGTCGCACATCAAAGATCTTACACAGGAGAGAAGCCATAGTTGTGCCCAGTGTGAGAGAACTGTTTGTCAAAACAATGAATCTTTGTCAGACATCAAAGTTTCTGTACCAGAGCGTTGCATAAGAAATAATTAAATTGACATTTTAAATGGTAAAAAAATTTAATTGAATTACATTAATTAATTTCATAATTCATTCCTGACTGACCTCCGGACCTCCTGGAGCAATGGACACATCAACCATGGCACAGCCACTCCGGGGAACAAAACCTTCAGGTGTGGGTGTTTAACCTGGTCTAACTCTCTCAACCTTCCCAAGTGGGCACAGGAAGCAATGAAATAGTCATAAGCAATAAGCAAGTGATTATTGTAGACAAGCATTATGTTTCAAACTAAAATTTCAGCAGTAAAATTCAAGCAACTTATTAAAAGAAAATCATAAAACTCAAAAGTTTGCAATAAGGATATATGTGGATATACGCTTCTTAAACTAAATGTTAACATCATAAAAGCATAGCAGTTATTTATTGGGCCTAGTCATACAGATTATCACTATTATTTTTATTGTTTCTGCCCAGACCCTCATCTACCAGTTATCGTGATCTTTTATCTTAAACAATTCATTTCTTCAAGATCAGATACTCAGTAGAGGTATGCGCCTTCTCAGTTGCTGCACTTAGTCTCCTAATCTTATACGATCAGCATAAACATATAGAGTAATACAATGAAAACAAGTAACGCTACTATTGGGTGAAGCATAAGATTCAGGAATGCCGTGGCTGAGGGTCTATACCCAAATAGACTTTCCCACCATGAAACCTTTGCATCTTCTTCCAGAGCACGAGACACTTGCAGCAATTTATCCCTGTCATGAGACAACCTTATTCTTGCCTCCTTCTCAACAGCTCAAATGTGTTTAATATTTTATCCTCTTTACCAAAGTCCAGCAACCAGGCCTTCAATTCCTTCCCAAATTCCAGAGGGATTTTCTGCAACTGCATCGGAGTGTCTGGTGCATTATCCAGTCGTTTTTCTGGGGTAACAGGTGTATGACCCCGCAGTGCACCCACATCTACACCCATGGCATCCATAAACAAGATCCAGCTTTGTCCCAACATTGCACCTTTTCAATCCTGTCCTGTTTCCCCAGGCAAAGCAAAACATGTTCCTTCTTCCAGCACCCCAGTGTGTCACTCATTCTAGGTTTCCCAGATTCATAGATCGTCAAGTCATGATTTAATCTGGGGTGCAGAATTACCTGATCCGACAGAATGGTACCCAAATTTATGGCAGTGGAAGCACTGTGTTCAATTCCTGAGGTGGGCACCAAAGATGAAATCACACATGAGAGGTTGAGACAACCAGGGAATTGGTTCAGCCACCATTTGACATAATTTAGGGCAAACTCGGGTACCATTCGTGCAGCCTGTTTACTCAAATTTAAAGGAAATTGACCAGCATTGAGGGAGGTTACCATTAGTTTAAAATTCTGGGACAATTGAGATTGTACTTGAGTACAGGGCAAAGCGAGCGGAATTACCTCTTGTACATTTACCAGACCAGCAAGGAGACCCCTGAATTTTAGCCGTAGAGAGTCTGATAGTGAGGCAGTTGCATCAATGTGTGCATGCTGCAGATTCTCGAGGACATGATTTATATCTAGTTTAGTCTTTACCCCTTCTCCCACATGCTGGGCCAATTCCCCCAATTTTTTCCTCAATACCTCCAGATCCATGGTGTTTAGGGCACCCATAGCCACCCCTCCAGCACCTAGGGCTGTGTCCAAGATGTCTCGCTTAGATCTGTGTGGAGAGTAACCAGACTCCAACCATCCTTGTAACATATAGATTTGGTTCTTTACAAATGGTGTACAACTCTTATGCCACTTATCGGCTCCCCCATGGATATCCTCCAGGTGTACAGTACAAACTGGGTGTCAGTTATTACTGTCCACATGGAGGACAGTTGTGGTACCACAAGGTCAGCAATCTTTACCAAAGGGTTATAACAGGCGTCCAGGGACATTTTTTTTACAGGTTCCAGTCCCCTGGTACACGGACCACAGTGACACACACTCTGCCTTTACCTTCCCATGTATACCAGTGACCGTCTACCAGTACCTTTGCAACAGGCTTATATAAGTGGTCCTTCCCAATATAAACAACATAAAGTTGAGTTCGCACCCTTGTGGATCATGCCAATCTGTAGCATACACTCTCCATACATGCTCAGTCATTGGCCTTCCATTCATTCACACAATTATACTTGGCAGATCTTATTTCATTACACCAAACCTTCCATTTCCAGGGATTTGACCTACTTTAGTACATAGACTCATTAACATACCAATGTACCCCCTCAAAGAATTTGTGTCCCTCTATATCTGGGTACAAATATCTCACCTGGTATGGTTTAGAAAGATATGTTCTCCATAGAGTTTATTTTTATACATTTATATTGTCAAAATCAGTTTTCACCTTAAAAAAAAAAATCAAGAATATTGTGGAATCTAAATTGTTCTTGGAATCATACCTTGTGTGCTGCGTCACCTCTGCCACATTACTGATAACACAGATGATGAACCAAGATGTATAACTTTCTTTCATGGGGTCATCTAGATTCAGAACATTCTCCCCGCAGTTTACCAAAAAAGGTCTGAGATCCTGACATATGTGATCACACAACTAATTATTGTATCATCATCATTCTCTGTACACAGATCAGCCTCAGTCATCTCAGGGAAGATTCCAGGTATGAGACATACCTCTGTTTTGGGGTTCTGATTACCTTCATACTTAGAAATCAGGTAATCTAAACTATAAGTTGCAATTCAGAACTTCCCCTAAATGAGCCTGATGAGCTAAGCTGATTCTATTTTATATTATGTGACAAAAATCCTCCAATGTGGTGTACTCTGTGTAATAACACATGGCAACCTGGAAATGAAGGGTGTTATTCCATCAAAATATGTGGCTTTCTTATCATATAAACAGGTTGATCAAACACAAGCTTATTATCAAAAAGTATTGTTAGTTATAACCCCCTATGTTTCTCTTACAATGGCAGGCATCAATCCAAAAATTGCTCCCTTTCAACTTTACCAATGTGGTTGTGGTGAGTATGACCTGATAGAGGCCATCAAATCTCTGCGCTAGTCTTTTCCTCTAGAATCTTTTGCATCACCAACCATTCTATGCGCAGTGTGACCCAGTGTCCGGGATGAGGTCTGGAATAGAAAAACGTAGGCATACGACTTAAAGCGGAAGTAAACTCAAAAAAAAAATCCCCCACATACATGACACGGACATATTACACACCTGTCAGCAGTATACATCTGTGAGAACTGCTACACAGAGAAAAAAAATAGGTACTTACAATCTTCTGGAATCTGGATTTGGGGGTGACATGGATTTTGTAGGCTGAGGTTATAAAATATCTTATTACCTCCTCTGCTGCCAGCTCCAGCAATGTCTCCTCTACACATCCTCCACAATCACCTCACAGATGACACTTCCATGTCTGGGAAGGTTCTCATTCATCCAGATCATGGTATATGGAGGATGAGGACAGACATGAATGGGTTACTGGGTGTAATATAAAATATCTTATTACCTCCTCTGCTGCCAGTCCCAGCAATGTCTCCTCTACAGGTCCTCCACAATCACTTCACAGATGACACTTCCATGAACTCCGAGAGAGAGGGGAGGGGGAGGGAGGGAGCACACAGCCCACAGCACACGCTGTGATAGTGAAGTCACAGAGGCACAGCAATGCATTCTGGGGCCCCACTAACAGCTGATGCTTTCCGGGCAGTATCAGCTCGAACATGGGACCTCGGTGCCGCGGCTCAACGTCACAGCATGGGTTGTGCTACCTCGTAAAAACTGTCTTTCCTGCTTTAAGATTTATTTATTTTTCTTTTTGGACAGTGATTGCCCTATCTATTGGCAGCCTGATGCTGATAGTGCAAAGTGACCTACAATGTGGTAGGTCCGCTTTAATGAGCTGTTTATGAAACTGTCATACATACATCTTTAACTTCACTTAACGTAACCACTTATTTTCTTCCCTTTATCTATTTTTAGATATCATATCAGATTCATAAGTTCTATCATTAGTGCAGACTGACTCAGAACATAACATCCTCCGGGGTGATTACTGGCGTGGGCCTCCTGAGTATAGCAGGGAGATACATTTACAAGGACTGTGAGGCCTGTATTCTTAATTATAAAATCTCTTACTATTACTATGTTGTTTTATTTTATTCTTTAAAGTGGCAAGTGGCATGATCCGTTATTGGGTATAGGTTCTGGATCATGAATGTGTTCTCCTTATTTTAATAGTCATGCCCAGCCAATCACTGTATTGTGTAATTTCTTTATACTACAATAATATAACAAATCCTCTTATCGCAGCTACAGGAAAGCAGCAGCTCTCACAGTCCATCACATCATTTTACATTGCCGCTGTCACAGCTATTAGTCAGGTTACACTATTCACTGTGAAATATTTTTATACACCTTACATGTATACCCTTCTAAAATTTTACATCATATTCCTTTCCTTACTAAAACAGTGAATAAGTATTCTTATTCCTCATAATTTCTTCCTTGTGGTCCATCTGTAATTCTGGTTAGAAACGTTTGGACCAAATGACATAAAACATACATAAGATGCATCTTAATCTTCCAAATCAGCCAGTAATGACTATGATAATTACTATAACCATATCTACCAGGGGAGGAGGTAACTTCATGGATAACACTAGCTTCACTCAAATCTAATCCATAAAATGACAATCTCCGTAACATCTTTCTGTCAATAGCTATGTTCACTGTCCAGGACAAAGCTGAAATACCTTGCTGGTCTGTCTGCTCCTCCAGCACCTTCTACAACTGACTCCCTGGGGGATTCTCTACAGCCCCCATCCCAGATGAGCATTCACTGTTCTGCCCTTCCTCACTAGTTTCCTCTTCTTCATTAAACTCCTCACATATCTGTGACGCTGACTTCTGGTTTCCATGTCATGTAAAAACCCTAACATCTTCAGATCTCCGTATGGATTCCATCATCCATCGGTTCCACACCTTTCTTTAATTCAGGCCAATCATCTTCAATTTATACCCTTCCCAAAGGTTCTCCCAAACGTCAGGTTTGTAAGTCCCTTTCTTTGGTATCTGTCTCTTAGACCATCACGCCCAATCACTAATACATTTGACTTTCCATTTTACAAAATGGCAATCATCTCGTCCCTGGGCGATGCCATACGCTTTTTGAGAGGAGGTGACCCCCATTTTTATGTTCGGAGTGGGTCAACAGATTCCAAGTAAATCTAAAGGTTGGCCAGTACCTCCTCCAGTGATTGGGTTGGTGGGGTATTCTCCACCGCACTACCTTTGCCCTTGCAAGGGGAATGTAAATTGTCACTAACTTGGATGCTGACAATTCACCTATGGTCTCCTATCTGCCCTGTCTCTACTAAGTCCTTCTCCGCTATGGGAATCCACCCAAATTCTCCAAAATAGAATTACCACTCCTATCTCTACTACAATAAACCAAGTAATAAGAAGCCCCTACACTACTGCCAGTAGAATTGTGAATACTATTCATGAATTCAATTGTTAGTGCTTACAATGAGGACAGAGCATTCGTGACAAGAACTTTCAAGTATGATCCACCGTGCTTTTCACTTTTTTCATCTTGTATTTATCACACACAATTCAGAGGTCAGCTGTTTGCACAACCAGATCCCCGTCAATCACAATCACTCCTATATCTCTGCAGTCTTGTCAGTGAGAGGTCACCTGCACCTTCACTTTTATGAGTAAAGCTCACAGACTGATCTACAGAACCGTTACCGACCAGACCACCTCCCAGACATCAAACTAGTGATATTCTCACATGTTCGTTGATAGCCAGATCGGTATAAGAGCTGTAATGAGCGATACTCGAGATCCACAACTGCGCCCTTGGACTACAGAGATATATTGTCTCTCTCAATCTCCGTTTAGCAACAAAGGCTGTACGGCTCACTAAAATCACGCAAAATCACGCAACATACACACAAAGTGTTAGTATCAATTTCAAGGTTAATACAGTAATAACATGAAGTATCGTGCAGGTAGAACTTACTATTTCCCAGGTAAGCGAACAAGTGGAAGGGACAGGATATGAGCAGACAAAGTATAGGTAAATGAATCTTACCTTAGAGCGCTCGTTGTCTGGTCAGACCCTGCTCCTGGCCACTGTGGAGTCGCTTCTCTGGGAAAAATCAGCTCTCCTTCTCGTCTCTGGGTTGGGTAAAGGACCGACGTTGCTGCACCATTAATGACAAGGAATATTACCGCTCACTGTTTCAATATTTACAACTACGCCACGCTGCACAGGCCCGGTGGGGTAGGGGCGCAGTACTGTTGCGCTCCCCCAAACTGGAGACTGTGCTGCGGAAGACGGTGTTGGGCTGGTGTCCAGATACTATTCCCATTTAACATCCCTGTCCATGGATAGATGTGCGGCGGCCCAGGCCAGGTGGTCTACGGTACTTCCTACTCTGCAGGCTGATGATTGGGAGGAATTTGAGGAAACCTATATGACC
>CM070037.1:2381526-2395529 GCA_036250615.1 Ptychadena robeensis | reverse complement strand
TGCGTCCACGATCCAAGGCCCCCAATCTCCCGCCCTGTCAGGTCACTACTGATACCCCCCCACCTAACCCCCCTTGGACCCCATTGAATCTTCAGCTACAATTAAGCCCCACACCGCCCCCCCACTAACCCGCGTGCGAGCACTAATGAGACCCTTATTGGGATCCTCTGATGCAGAGGATGTTCTTGGAGCATCTAGGAAATTTCAAGGAGAACCCCACACCAGACAATGATCGCACCCCCCAATCCCTATTAAATGGGAAAGTCTAAAGGGCGGTTCATGAGACGGTACTCTGAGTGCCCATGGCTCTAACTTAAAAAGAACGTTCAGCTCGTATTAGGAAACTATAGATGAATCACGGTCGCCTGGATATGCTCCCATCAAACAATCATCCACGCTTTTTTTAAAACATAGGGAATGATTGTTCTCGCACTCTTTACCAATTCAGTGAAAGTCGGGTGGACTGCTTAGCGAGATCTAGTGATGGGACGGAACTGTTCGCAGACGAACTATTCGCGGCGAACATAGGCGTGTTCGCAGGTGCGCCGCGCGTTCGCCGAAAATTACGGCGCGTTCGACCCGCCCCCAAAAATTGTTTTGATGGATAAACTGGACCACTGGAGCAGTCAGCAGGGCAACCTACAGCCAACTCACGCACCCACCACCTACCGGACACCCCTAAGCACAGGAGAGAGCCATTTTCACAGCTTGTTTGCTGAAGGAGAGAGTTAGCTTAGATAGTGATGCTGACCTGCTTGATATGGAACATATTAGCTAGTCAGTGTATCTGCAGTCGAATCTCTACAAGTGATTCTCAAACTGATGTCAGGACAGAGTCCTGAAAAAGACCCCAAAAAGCCTTATTAGGGGCACTATTTTCGCTACCCTGTTGGCCTGCTGTGGGCTGCTGGCCGTGATTTTTTCCAAAGCCTCCACATCCACAGTGCTACTGCCCAGGGGCTCATATTTGGTGGCCACTTGACCCCAGGGATTTTACCTATTTTAAGGTATTGCAGGGCTTATCACCACTTACAGCCTTGTGCCAAATGTGTGTGCGCACCAAAGGACCAGTGCCCACCCATAATGTCTGGTGGCACTTGAACCAGGGGATTTTTCACGTATTTTAAGGGCTAATGGCCCAATGCTTTTCACCACTTAAAGCCGTGTGCAAACTGTGTGTGCGCCACCAATGACCAGTGGCCCCCACCCTAATTCTCCGGTGGCCTTTGAACCCCAGGGAATTTTTTCACCGTATTTAAGGGCTGCTCCATCTGCACACCCCCCAGGACTCCCGTACACACCCACTACACCCGCCTTGTGCAACGTGTGTGGCCCACACGCCAGTGCCCCACCCCATAATTGTCTGGTGCACTTTGAAACAACAGTGGATTTTTCAACCCTATTTAAGGGCTATTGCAGTGATTCTACCACCCCTACAGCCTTGTTGCCCAAAACTGTGGTGCGCCCACACTGCCCAGTGCCCCCACCATAAATTGTCTTGGTGGCCTTGGAAACCCCAGGGATTTTTCACAGTTATTCTTTACGGGTATTGCACTGCTTTTACACCACTTACAGCTTGTGCCAACTGTGTGGCGCCCACCTGCCCCAGGGCCCCACCCCATAAATTGTACTGGCTGGCAACTTTGAACACCCAAGGGATTTTTCACCCTATTTCTAAGGGCTACTGCACTGCTTTCACCCACTACAGCCCTTGTGCCAACTGTGTGTGCGCCCACACTGCCCAAGTGCCCAACCCATAATTGTCTGGTGGCACTTTGAACCCCAGGGGATTTTGCACAGTATTGAAGGGCTATTGCACTGCTTTTCAACCACTTACAGCCTCCGGGCCCAACTGTGTGTGACGCCAACACACTGCCCAGTGCCAACCACCCATAGTATAGCTGGTGGCACTTTGGAAGTACCACACCAGGGGATTTGTTCACCTAACCCGCCAATAGGGTACTTAATAAGAATAAGTCCATTACAGCCTTGTGCCCAAACGGTGTGGCGCACAGCCACAGTTATCTGGTGGAAGGGTTGAAGTGTAATACCCAGCAATTTTTTTTTCACCCTATCCATCAAAGGGTTATTACTAAAAACATTGCATGCTTTCCGTCCATTACAGGCCCTTGTGCCAACGGGTGTGTGTGCCCACGACACAGTTATCTGGTGGAAAGGGTAATACCCAGCAAATTTTTTTCACCCTATCCATAAAGGGATTATATAAAAAGTGCAAGGACTTTCAACGTGCATTACAGCCTTGTGCCAACGTCAAGTGACCAACCAGAGTATCTGCTGCCACAGGGCACTTGTCACGCACAACAACAGAAAAATGACAGAGCAGAGGCAGGACCCATCCCGCAGGGGTCGTGGGGTCGTGGTGGTTGAAATTTCCTGTGCCCTAGAATAATGGACCAGTGTTCAGAGGCCACTTACCGTCAACGTAAAAAGACAATGCTGTGGAACTATTAGTGAATGGTTACACAGGAGGGACACACCAATCTTTCCACATCCACCACTCATGACCCTGAGGACACACCACTCCTATGCATGCTCGGCTGCTGAAACCACCTCTCAAGTTGCCAACTCACCTGCCACGCCAACAGTACATAGCACCACAGCACGCTACCATTGACACCATCAGAGGAGTTGTTCACAATCCTTTTGAAGAGGAGGAGGATTGATGCGCAAACAGTATGCCAGAGCAGTAGATGACACGGACATGCCTCTGACAGGTAGCATTACACAACATGGAGGTGCGGTGTGATTTTAATGTGATGGACGGTGATGTCTGTACCCGCATGCTGACTTCCTTTGCTGAGGTGTCAGATACAGTGAAAGCGGGATGATGATGACGATGTGTCCGTGGATTCACGTGGGGGGGTGCCGACACGGAAGAGAGGGAAGAAAACGGGGAGGAACGTGCAGATGGAGCAGACAAGAGAGGGAGGAGAGGACTGAGTTGTAACGCAGGGGCAGGTCCATCACAGGGAGCTAGTGCACAGTCAGGCAGCACTGTATCGGCAACTCCGGGTTCAGCCAGACAGCACGCCAATTCAACCCATGCTGTGACCACCACCAGTATGCCACAGTGCAAAGCTCAGCAGGTGGCATTTTTTTGTGGTGGTCTGCCGCTGATAGCAGCGATGCCATTTGCAACGTGGTGCAATAAGATACGGTCGTGGAAGTCCAAAAACCCACCTCGGTACAACTGCTTTGAGAAGGCACATGATCTCACATCACAAACGCCTTTGGGATCAAACCATGGCTACAAGCAGGACACACACTCAAAGCCACCCTCCTCCTCCTGTCCCAGCACTTCAGCCACTGCAACCACTGTCCCCTTGGCCCCTCTCACCACCAGCCACTTCGCCCTGGCTTGGAGACAGTCCCAGCTCATCTGGCCACGGTCAGGTGTCAGTGAAGGAGATGTTGAGCAAAAAAAACACATGTCACAGAGTCACCCCTTGCCCGGCGTCTGACAGCTGGCTTGACGGAGCTCTTAGCCTGCCAGCTTTTACCATACCAGCTGGTGGAGTCTGAGGCCTTCAAAAAATTTGTGGCTATGGGACACCACAGTGGAAGGTACCGGCCGAAAAAAAAAAATTCACACACGGCAATCCCCAATCTTTATTCCCTTGTGGCAAAGAAGTCTTGGCATCTCTGGCATACAGTGTTGGGAAAGGGGTCCATCTGACCTGATACCTGGTCTGCAAAGCACGGTCAGGCAGGTACATCACGTACACTGACCGCATTGGGTAAACCTGCTGACAGCTGCCCAGCATGGAATGGTGGCTCTGAGCACGAGTTGTGACCAACGACCAAGACTTGCAGGCAGGCCTGAGCACTCATTCACTCCTCCATACTTCATCCTCCTCGGCTGACTCCTCTTCTCTTGATGTGTCTGGCTCCACTCATCTGCATCCCTGCAGCTCCCCACCGGGCTATTCCACATCCCGGATACGACAGTTTCACGCTGTCTTGGGGCTGACTTGCCTGAAAGCAGAGAGCCACACCGGACCAGCATCCTGCTCCGCCCTTAATGCACAGGTGGCTCCAGTGGGGACCCCCGACACAAATGGGATTGGCAAAGGTGGTTTGTGCGACAACGGAAGCAATCTGTTGGCGGCATTGAATTTGGGCAAGTTTGTCACATGTGCCATGCATGGGACATGTGTTAAATCTAATTGTGCAACGCTTTGTGACAAAGTACCCAGGCTTACACGGAGAGTCCTCAAGCAGCTAGAAGGTGTGTGCCCACTTTCAGGCGTTCCTACACGGCTATGGCGAAAGTTTTCAGAAAAATCAGCGGCGAAAAAGAACATGCCAGTGAGGCGCTTGATTTGCGACAGTCCGACGCAGGTGGGGGGAATTCAAACACTCCACATGTTTGACCGCCGCTCAACAAGAGAAAGCTGTCAATGAGGATCGTACGAACCAGGGTGCTAAGACAGCCTCTGACGGAGCGGGTATTTTTTTGCCACGTTACTGGACGCTATGCGCAATGCCTGTAGGCTCATGCGTCCTTTTGGAAAGGTGAAAACCTTGTCAGACGATCGAAGGCACAATCACGACCTATCCCATTTGCCTTCTCTGGAGAGTGCCCTGACGAAAAGAAGTGCTGGATCAGGCTGTGGATGTGAGTGAAAGGAAGAGGGAGAGTTATGGTCACCATCACCACCAGAAACCAGCCTAGCAGCCTCGTTGCCGGACCTGCGGCAACGCTGGAAGAGGAGTCTGAGGAGTCAGAGGAGGAAGGTGGCTTTCAAGGAGGAGGAAGACCAACCTCAGCAGGTATCCCCACGGTGCTCCTTATGGTCACTATCTGGGGAACCGTGGTGTTGTACGTGGCTGGGGGAGGAACAGATCCTCAATGACATCAGGAGGAGGGGAACTCGATTGAGTAGCTCGGCCATCCATCCTTGTGCGAATGGGCGTTTCATGCTGTCGTGCCTTGTGAGGGACCCTCGGATTAAAAAGGATGAAGGGAGAACGATGTGTACTGGTGGCCACACAATCTAGACCCACGCTACAAGCAGAAAGTAGTGAAATGTTACCGGCTTCCCGCAGGGTCTGAGAGGATGCAGCAGTTGAGAGCTAGGCTAAACATCTGCCTCTACACCGCTTTTAAGGGGATGTCACAGCACAACGTGACTCTACTAGGGGAAAGAGGTGACACTAATCCTCCGCTACCACGACGCGCGGCCAAAGGACAGGGCGCTTCACAGACGTTGCTGTTAATGGAGGACATGCATAGCTTTTTAAGTCCATAGCATCGCCACAGCCCTTCGGGATCCACCCTGAGAGCAACGAATGGACCGACAGATCGCAGACTACCTGGCCTTAACTGCCAGATATTGACACCGCTGAGAACCGATGAACAACCCTTGACTACTGGGTGTGCAGACTTGACCTGTGCCAGAGCTATCCCAGGTCGCTCTTGAACTTCTGTCCTGTCCTGCTTCTAGTGTCCTGTCAGAAAGGGACCTTCAGTGCTGCAGGCGGCATAGTGACCGAGAAGCAAAGTCGCCTCAGTCAAAAAAGTGTGGAATCACCCATCACCATACTCAAGAGATGAACGAGGCAGGATTCGAAGGGACTGACAGTGGGGGGATACGGTTTGCCTAGCAAAAGCCTGATTACATGCCTTGGCCTAAAAAATGGTCCCACCGCTGCATAGTGGATGACTTGAATGAACCTCATCCGCACCAACTAGGGTCAAGCCGAGAATGTTTTTCTCTTCCATTCTGCCTGGAAAACATCAATTTTTATGGCCGCTGCTACAACAGTGGCCTGCTACCATACCATCATTTTTATGTCAAATGTAGATGACAAATTTTTATGGCAACTGTACTTTCATAATTTTTCTGGCCTCTGGCTTTGGCTGCGCACTTAAAAAAGGGCACATACATGTGCCACTCCTCCTTCGTGATCGACTACCTGTCGTGGTGAAGGGGCTCTTGCGTATCACAAAATGAAGCGATTACCTCAATGAGTGTGTTGGCCATGTTGGCACACCCCAGATGAGAAGGCACATTGCTTCATAGTGATCAGACCAAAAGCAATTGGTGTGAAAATTTGTCGTAATGAAAAACTTTATTTTTTTGGATACCCAACTACGGTTGCCCCCAGGACTTAAAGCAAAAGGTACCTCACCTGAGAACATGAGGAGACCGTGATGAAATCCTCAAGACCCCCCTCTAGGAGTGAGTTCAGAAACAGTGACAGATGCAACGTCCAGGTGTGGCAGGGGTCATACAAAGGAGATAGGTCCAATCAAACACGTTTCTAAGGGTAATCAACTCATTGCACTTTATTTTCCCATTGACTATATTGCAGAAATCTTGGTGCGGATTTATAGTGTGAAAAAAATATTTCTGGGAGTTTTGCCATGGATTCCCCTTTGTCATTTCATTGTCCAGGTGTTTTGACCCCTTGAAACAAGTTTCCCAACACTATTGTGAGACAGAAAGGGTCCCTTTGTTTTTTAAAATTCGCCTCCCATTGAAGTCAATGGCGGGTTTGCGTGTTCGCCGGGTTCGAACATTAAATTCCGGGTTCGAACCATCACTAGCGAGATCAATAAAATCTAAACAAGCCATGACTTACATCCCAAAAATTTATACTTCTGCAGGCACTAGCTCTCTCACCTACAATCTGATATAAAGTCTACCTTCCATAAATATTATAGCGCTTTATATGACCTACGAAACTGCACTAACTCCCCTCTATCTACACCCCTGTCCACAGACTTGCTTAAATATGTTGCAGACACAGCCCTACCTACTCTCCCTATATCAGTGATAAAGGAATTGCAAGCCCCCTTCTCCTTACAGGAAATACAAGATATTATTAAATCCTTACCATCAGGAAAAAGCCCTGGCCCTGATGGCTTCACTGCCTCCTTCTACAAAACGTTTTTATACTCTCTATCCCCTGTTATGACTGACACATTTAATGCTATTTCTGACGAAACACACTTTCCTAGACAATCACAAGAAGCCCATGTAACATTAATTTTGAAACCTGACAAGGACCCAGCCCAATGCACGAATTACCGACCCATCTCCCTCATAAATTACTAGCGAACAGACTCAGCCCCCATATTCCCAGTCTGATCGATTTATAACAGGTTGGTTTTGTTCCTGGCAGGGAAGGCAGGGACAACACCATAAAGACACTTATGCTCATAGACTACGCCAAGAAGAAAAATATTCCCTTATCACTTTTATCGATTGATGTGGAAAAGGCGTTTGATCGCCCAGACTGGCACTTCATAAAAGCCACTCTATTACAGATAGGCATTCCAACAACCTTTATATCCAAAATATTAGCCCTATATGATCAACCCTCTGCAAGACTGAGGATCAATGGTGCCTTATCTGATACTTTCCATATATACAATGGTACTAGACAAGGATGCCCCCTTTCTCCATTTTTATACATCCTCTGTATGGAGCACCTGGTGTATGGAGCACCTGGCATAAACCCACTGATACAGGGCATCCAGTTGGGAGGCCGTCATCACAAACTCGGCCTTTTTGCTGATGACATGTTGCTATATGTCACTAATCCACAAACTGCATTCACCCATCTCTTGACTGAATTTCAGACATTCCAAACCCACAGTAACTTTAAAGTATATCTTCAGAAATCCGTAGCTCTTAACATATCACTCTCACATGCTCGAGTAACATCTTTGCAAAACTCCT
Source organism: Ptychadena robeensis (assembly GCA_036250615.1). Lineage (NCBI taxonomy): Eukaryota > Metazoa > Chordata > Amphibia > Anura > Ptychadenidae > Ptychadena > Ptychadena robeensis. The sequence continues at coordinate 2,387,817 of CM070037.1, read as the reverse complement.
TCCCATTCTCCTGGGCAAAAACTCATATTAAATACCTAGGTGTAAATATACCGAGCAATTTCTCCCTCCTATACTCTTTAAATTATGCGCCACTCCTAGCATCTGTTTGTGCCAGGCTCAAATCCTGGAAAACGGGCCTTCATTCCTGGTTTGGCCGCATAGCATTACTAAAAATATAGATATTTTGCCCAGGGTATTGTATCTCTTCCAAACCCTACCCATCTCCTTACCTCAATTCTTCTTTACTAAAATACGCACAGCCTTCCTGCGCTTTATATGGTCATCGTCCCATGCTCGACTCAATTATGATGTCTTGGTGCGGAAAAAAGGTTCTGGAGGATTGGGGGTGCCACACCTTAAAATATATAACATGGCCGCGCACCTCTCTCATCTAACCGATGCGATATACCATAGGAAACACAAACTATGGGTTGGGTTACATGACCATATCTCCTCGGTTCCTCTGTCCTCCATGCCATGGATCCTGCCTAAGACACGTCCTCCTACACCACTGCTCCCCTTCTTTATCTCCCCTCTTCTTCGCACATGGGATCACCTAGTCTCTAAACATAGACTCTCATCCTACCTGGGACCTCTCCATCAGATATTAGGGAACCCGGCTTTCCCACTGGGTATGTTGTCCACTCGATTCCTCTCCTGGCAGAGAGGCCAGTTTGTACCTATCTCTCAAGCTTTTAACCTCAACTCTCAGCTTACTACGCCCCCAAACACAACTCTCCATTGAGTGGTAATCAGTGGTTACATCTCCTACAACTGAAAACTTACCTAGACTCTATCCACCCCTCTGGAGATTTCACTAGGGACACAACACTCTTTGAGGACCTCTGTACTCTATCATCTGCACCTACACATTGCCTTTCCCTCATATATGACATATTACCAAAAGCGGTGTTCACGTCCAGACCTAGATATGTTGCTTCTTGGGAAAGGGAGTTGGGCTGCACAATCTCAGACAGAGAAAGATCTTTGCCCTCTCTCATTCCATTAGCTGTTCATGCACTGCACAGGAACGAAATTCCAAAATTTTATCCAGATGGTACAGATGTCCCGCATTGGTTAGCAGATATCTTCCGTCAGTTTCCAAGCTATGCTGGAGGTGTGATAGGGCCAAAGGGACGTTCTTACACCTTTGGTGGTCCTGCCCACCGGTCCTGGCGTTCTGGAACAAGATTATACAACTGGTCAATAATAAATAATAACTGTCTAATATTCAACTCACCCCCCAGCTAGCCCTCCTGTCCAATTTTCTGGGGCCAGTGTCCAAAGCCAAGAAAGGTCTTCTACGATTTTTTGTCATCGCTGCTAGACATGTCATTCCACGGCACTGGAAATCCACACACACTCCCACCCTCAAAGAGTGGGCAACCGAATTAGACGCTATCCAACGTTTGGAGCTTTCTATTGCGCATCTACAAGATCGCGCTTCTGTTCACACTGACACCTGGGCGGTATGGACTAATTTCATGGAGTCTTCAGATTTAGCACTTGGATCTCGTGAATTGACATGAGCTTTCACGCAACGCATAGCGCCAATCCTGTATCTTTTCTGCTCCTCTCTCTTCCCTACTCTGATCTCTCCACCTATACCACTCTATCGTCCTTTTTTTTCTCTCTCCTAAAACCTCTCTCTTCGCTCCTCTTCTTTACCCACCCTTCTTATATTCCTGCTTGCTTTATTGTTTCTTATCTCTACCTTGTTTTTGTTTATTGTCATAGATTTTGGTTGTATCTACAGTCACAGACCCATAGGCAGTGCTCTTATTTACAATGCTTGCTTTTATGTCTACATTGATAGAAGAGCGTGAAAAATTTGTTTTGAGATACTCACTCTAAATGTCTGAGGTACTGATGATCCGTTGTTTTACTTTCTCAATAAAATCTTATTGTTTAAAAAAAAACAAAAAAAAAAAACTTGTATCACTGTATGGGGCCACTCCCCAAAATAGTTCACTTCTGCCACCTAGTGGTAGGTTTGGTGTATTACATAACAGATGTTAGAGCTCCGTCCTATGCTGCTACTTTTCAGTTATCAGAGCGCCACACTCTAACTGACTTTAACAAACACTTTGGATACACCTTTGCTTCCTCTCGGCCAGGAAAACACTTATTGGGAATTGGATATATAAAGACACACCGCCGCTGCCACAAGTATTAACACACATGAAAGATGTTTGTGAGAAATATCTTTTAGATATACAACAAAACCCTGACGGTAAAATGAACACAACATGTAAATGGTACCAGTTCCAGATCCGGACGGCAGAACCTGGCGAGGCGTAATACCGTCTATCACAGTGTTTCTCAACTCCGGTCCTCAGGGACCCCCAACAGTACATGTTTTGCAGAAGACCACCAAGGTTTAATGAGCTCTGCTGATACACGAATTACCTCACCTGTGATTGTTTCAGGTTTTCTTCAAAACATGCACTGTTGGGGGTCCCTGAGGACCGGAGTTGAGAAACCCTGGTCTATCACATGGCATGGCTATATCACAAAAGAGGACGGCCACATAGATATATATAGCATTACTTTGAAGGCTATCTGATATAATTCCCAGGAAACATAAACCTAGATATAGAAGGGTAACTTACAACACTCATCAAGTTACCACACAGCAAACTAAAAGTACTTTGACAGATTTAAATGTATTCAAAACAAATTTCTTTTTTACGAAGTTTAAAATTGTTGTTATGGCTCAAAAGAGCGTCAGTAACGAGGCAACAGAGGATAAAAGTTACCTCATGACAAATAATACGAGACAGTAAGAGATGACGACACCCACATCTCACCAAAGTGGAGATCACTACACCACTTATGTAACCAAGTACTTTATTTGGAATGATGTCTGTACTACCAATACCTTACTACTGCGTTTTGTTTGCTTTCTGATTTATTGTAATGTGAAAAACACTAATAAAATATTAACAAAAAGATTCTTATTTCCGCACACTGGTGCACCATTACAATGAGTAGTGATGAGCAGCAGAAGCAAATATCATGAATTTTTCGCCTTATATTTGCAGTAAATTTGAGAATTCTGAATCTCCAGTCATTATTACTTTCATTGCGCAAATTGGTACATGAGCATACTGCGAACGCAATGCAAGGTAGTTATGTACTGATGTAAAAAATCTTGAATGGTCACTGTTACATAGATATAGCACTATATTGACATTTTCACAAATTGACAATATTTGCAATAAAAAATGTCAATAAGAATATTTGAGATCCACACTACTCCTGAGTACTAAGTATAGTAAATTTTCTCCAATGGAGACTGTGTGTGAGGTTGTATGGTACAAACTCCCCTGATTATTGTTCCCAGGGCAATGTATTCTGCAATTGCTGTATAGGTATTTCCCTTCCTGAGACCTCTATGCCTGGCCTGTATAGCAGAGACAATCACTGTAGACAATCTTATCAGATACGGTACTTTCCACCCACGGACATCTTTATTGAAAGCTGTATCCACAGGCAGACAACAGATGTGGTAACTTTCAGTAATACATTAAGAAAAATAGTTTAAAAGTAGTATTCCCTTTCTCACCCAATGTGTATGTCTGCCTGAATGGTAGTGTAGTCTAGTTACCCCAGCAGAGTTGGGTATGGTCCCCTTTAAGATGTTTTCCCATCAGGCCCTTGGTCCCAGGAGGTACCCTGATAGACCCAGTTTCCTCCTGAGTTTCCCCTGATGGGGCTGCTCGGAGTGCTCTCGACAAGTGGGGTGGGGAACCCCTCTCTATCCAGGCCCCGACTGGTTGCGTCTGAGGTGTCGGGTCCCGCTGGAGCTGCAGAGATACGGCCTAGCTGGATGCTGAGGCGCAGCCTGGCCTTCATCTAAAGAGACCCTACTCTTTACTGCTCGTAGAGTAAGTTGTATAAAGAAGTTTTTGCAGCATGTGCACCTACTGTCATGGTTGATCCTGAACCTTACAATTGCAGGAAACTTGGAATAAGGGAAGGGGAAATGACATCATATACATTTTCCCCCCCACAATATTGGGGGGGGGGGGGGTGTACCTCATAGGTAGACAAATACAGTAATTAGGAATAGCAATGGATTTGCAAGCTGAAGCATTTGGGATCCTTTGATTTCAGGGTAGGCGTGTCACTGACAGTAACTTGGTATGATGTAAATAAGCAGCAAAGCTTTTATCACCTGATGGTCAATGTGATCATTTGCTGCTATTGTTACCGTAATATTATAGTATATATTACCCTTACATCCTAACATTGTAATGACATTCAAAGTTGTCACACTGAGCAGCCCGGCAAGCAAATAGATGTAATCCTTCCTAAAGTACTAATGGGACAGCGGTTCAGGGGTGATGTGACATAAAGATTGTCCTGGCCACCATAGAGATCCTACAGGGTTTGGAGCCAGCGAGGGCACAATTTCATAAAAGTGCGTCCACATGTGGCTCTGTCACTGGCAATGTGTCCTGTTATCAATGTGTCATATCCTACGTTTTACATGACCAAGCATTGTGACAATTCTGATTTCTAATACTACTCCATTTCCCTGCAGCACTCACATCATTTGGGCAGACATGTATTTCTACTGTGTACTGTGTAAGCTCTGTCCTGTATACTGACTGCTGTCTGCCCTATGCAGAAGTGGTACAACATGTGACAAGTAGTGATGGATAATCATTAGTTGCGGCCATTTTTTTTCCAGAGATCTATGTTAAAAAAAAAAAAAGCGTGCCCCCCCTGGCATATACTGAAAAAAGGGGGACCAGGAATAGCATGGGGTCCCCCCCCCAGAGCATACCAGACGCTTTTTGACAAGCCTGGAAGGACCTAGAGATAAGAGACCATGCCAAACAAAAAAGGGATTTAATGTCCATTTGTTTTATTTCAATCCATTTTTATTGGATTTTTTCACGTTTCGGAAACAATACAATGACAGGTCTACTGATAAAAGACAAATACAATGATCATATATACAATATTAATGAGCGGCACATAGAGAGGCAACATTTGGATAATATAGATTAAGCAGAAAATGATGAAACCATACACTCTTTATGTATGACAAAAAAACCAAAACAAAATAGTGAACCGGCACAACAGTGCACTGCAGATGAGAAAAGGTAATTCCATGTAAGATCTAGAATAATATCAGTGAGAAACTAATGAGGGGAAAACCCCTGAGAAATGAACCACTCGACCCGGGTAGGGGAAGAGTAAGAATTGTTTACAATTAGGAGACAGAGTGAGAGTCCTGTGGCACATCTGGATCCAGGAGAACCATACTAAGAATTTCTTGTGGCGGTACTGTAGATCCCCTAGGACAGTGATGGCCAACCTATAACAAAGGCACCCAGAGACCCCCTTGTAGGCACCCGACCTATCAGCCAACACAGAGGCTGATGGAGGAAAGAACTGCAGCCCATTGGCTCTCAATGCTGTCAGTGTTCTTCCCCTCTCTTCTGATCGCACACAGCACCCCATACCCTCCACTAGCACTGTCAGCCTTGGGAGAGACAGTAAGCTTAGAAAAAGGTGTGTGTGTGTGTATATGTAATGTGTGTGTGAGTAGAAGACAGAGTGATAAGAGAAGGCAGGAGAATTCTCACAGGTTAGAAGTTGTAATTCTGCAACAGCTAGAAAAGGCAACAGGACATGCTGGGTAGTGAAGTTCTTTAGCAAGTAGCAGAATGTAATGCTTGCAGTTGTAGTTTCTTAACACAGCAAGTTGGGTATTTGCCTTTTGTGCTATGTCATCAGAATGCCATGGGACACTAACAGAAGACTATATGCATGCTGGGGTCTGTAGTCCTCAGCAGCAGCCTAGGATTTACAGAAAGAGTTATAACCCAGAGGATGTGTGTGTGTGTAATTCAGGTTGCCAAGGTTTTTGGACACATTTTGGACACTTGGTCTCTAAAAGGTTCGCCATCACTGCCCTAGGGCATTACAACCACGGAAGCAAAGGAGGAGTGAGTGGAGATAAATTTGACTAAGAGCAGGAATATAGCGTATCCCCTGTGTGAGATCTTTGATGTCTGACAAGGTTTGATTTCTGTGAATAACATTTCTCACACTCAGGGCAGGAATATGGTTTCTCCCCTGTGTGAGATCTTTGATGTCTGACAAGGACTGATTTATCTGAAAACATTTCTCACATTCAGAGCAGGAATATGGCTTCTCTCCTGTGTGAGATCTTTGATGTCCGACAAGATTTGACTTCTGTGAAAAGCATTTCCCACACTCAGTACAGGAGTATGGCTTCTCTCCTGTGTGAGATCTTTGATGTATGACAAG
>CM070037.1:2368852-2381426 GCA_036250615.1 Ptychadena robeensis | reverse complement strand
ATAACATCTCTAAATATCAGAATATTTTCACAGCTCACAGTGTTCAGTCATTACTGGGGCCTAAACTCCACCTACCTGATCATGGTGAGGGATGGTGTGATCTTGGAAATCCAGAGGGTGGGAACAACTCTCTGGTGGGTTCCTGTTATTAGGGGTCTCCATCATATCATTATATCCATCTGAAAACTCCTCCATCACACTATACTCCTCATCCTCCTCCTTATATTCTTGTTTAACAACAATATTATCATCCTTGAGGTTTGCACTCTGTAATGTATAATAAAATATTTATTTAACAAACAGGCTTATGTATAGTGATCAATGATAGTAAATCACCTACCTGATCATCGTGAGGGAGGGAGTGACCTACCTGTGTGGGATCCTGAGAATCCAGAGGATGGGGACATCTCTCTGGTGGGTTCCTGTCATTAGGAGCTTCCATCACACCGTACTCCTCATCCTCCTCCTTACACTCTTCTTTATTAACCCTGTTATAGTCATTTTGTTCTTCACTCTGAACATAGAAGAGACAGAGACATCCTGACACCTTATAGGAACCTGACACACACAATGATACCATCACCATCCAGACACATCCCGCATCTGTTACTGGATAATGTCCCACAATTCCCAGCTCACCTCTCCTGTCAGCAGACCAATCATCTTGTAGGTGACATCTAGGATTTTCTTCTTGTTGTGTCCCTCAAATTTAGTGACCGACAAGGTACTGTGATGGTCATATAATCACCAGACACCAGAGGAGGGAATCTCTGTATGGAAAATCAAAAGAAATATCATGTGACCTCCCAGAATCCTCCTCACCTCTCTGGCTATGCATGTGTGAAGTTGCATCTTCTAGAGGCTCCTGCTTGATACAGGCATTTGTCAAAAACCCCACAACCCAGATACATAAGACACCATGACAATGGGCGGACACATGCGGAAAGAGTAAAATGACCACCAGGACTCTTCTCCATCTGTGAATTTGGACTATGACTCCCTTTCAGCCCATACAGGACACATATCCGAGTTCTTCATACTTCTAGACACTCTAGAGATGGCACAGGCCTCAACCTCTATATTGGTGGCTACTATGGTAGACATCGCCCAGCTGCATGACACCAAATATTCTTATCATCAGGATGTTTTGTGTAGGATTTTTTATACTGTTCAAAACATTATTCCCAAATCATTGAAACAACCTGTCCACATTCTGCCTGACCTGTCCCAGAATACACACAGAAGAGGGATGACTAAATCTCTTTCGACCAAGCTATGACCATGGTTACATCTCATAGTCTGCAAGGACACCTTACCATCTGATCCCAGGTGGATTTCTCTCCTACCTCACCTACAGATCCTAAGGTTCCTCCTGAGAGCTGGCTCAAATAACATTCTGATAGAGACCCTCCAGGACCCAATGAGCCTCCTACCTCATCTGGTCTACCACCATAAGACTGTCAGCACTATAATATACCTACTTAGACACATCTGTGTGAGAATTAGATTTTAAAATTCTACTCTGAGTTCCCAAACCTCCATGGGCTGTGTCATTTCCCTACATGGAAAAGATTAAAGACATATTTACAGAGGAATGGAGCAGAACAGAACAGAAATTGATCAGGATTCACGTGGAGTTCACCTATTGGCCAGCTGGTATCCTTCAATTGTGGTTTCCAGAGCTCTGGATTGCTGGTCAGGCAGTATGGAGTTCCTCTCCTCCCAACTGCCAGCAGTGAAGTGTCACGTTGCAAAGTGTCAGTTCCTGTATTTGAAACCCAGTAGTGCGGTGTGGTGTGTTACTTCGCTGTTCTAAATACCTCCGAGACATTACTTCTACACGATCAGGTAGGTGTAATGTCCACTCCCTTTTATTTTCCCAGTCTGCTTGTGGAAATGATGTGCAGGGTGAGAAGTTAGACAGTAAAGTCCCACCCCACTTCTGGGCATCAGCACTGCTGCTTTCAGTGAATTTGGAGACCCCTGTGAAATAGTCGTTCAACCCCCCAAAGGGGGTCCCGACCCCCAGGTTGAGAACCACTGTTCTAGGGTGTACTGTCACATCTTCTTTCGGGAGGATAGTGACTGGTTATCATTCACACAATTTTTTAACAGGTCAATCTCGAAAATTAAGTTTAGTATGAGGTCCTTGTAGACTATTCCGCATCCCAGTACTTCAAGGCTTTCAGAAATATGTGGTTATGGACTCTCCAAGAGTCTTCCAAGAGTCTTCCCAGAGGTTTTTGTGGAACTCCTTCGAAAAGGAAACAATTATTGTTCCCATATCCAGACAATCTGCTATTGTAACACAAGAATCAACAGCTCCTCTATAGCACACGGTTGCAATCCTCTCCACCCTTCAGCTCATGCAGCTGGTTTATCAATCTAGAAGAAGCTACTTGATACCTAATATCTCTTATTTCTGTGAGCAAAAATAAAAATGGCCCACAAAACAGTGATCTTACCATGGTGAACAGGTGATCACGCTCCTCCATCATATTCAATATCCATTACATCAATAATTTACCTCACTAAGACCCCATTTTCAGGGGTGCACACATCTATTTTAGTGAGCTCCTCAGATGAATACCAGGAGATAGTGTTTGGTACTCACCCCATATGAAGGTTGTCTTCCTCACTGTCTCTCTCACTGTCCTCTGCATCAGCATCCTGCAGATTGACCTCCATGTTCCTTATTTACCTTCTGATTATCTGTCCATCCACAGGTCACCAGCTGGCTTTGGGTCAAATGTAACTGACAGTACAACACCATTTGAACCCCCAGATCTCATACCTCAGTAGTGCAACCCTGAAATGTTATGGCTTAGTAACTAATCCCTGAGACTACCTGCAGTCCAAATGTTAACCTTTCATAGTCATATTCCAACAGTCACACAGTGTTTTTCTCTTGTCAGATTTTACCCTTACATATGCCTACTCTGACTTTCATCCTCCAGATCTCCAACACTCTTAAGGCTGCCATACACGGGTCGGATTTGCACCGGATTCCGGCCCGATCGATTCCGGGCGCGTGCACGCGAAACGATCGGGCCGGAATCCCGTGCAGCCCACCTTGTCCGTCCGATCGGGTCCGACCGATCGGGGGCTCAGAATCGGATCCGCCAGAGAACCAACATGTTGGTCTTTCGGGTCCGATTCTGCCCAGATCAGCGGGAGTTGCATTCCGGGAGGGGATCAATCGGACACGGATCCGGCAGGACAAGGTGGTATGCAGCGATCGGATTCCTTAATTGGCCGATCGATCACATCGGAATCGCCGGAATCGATCGGATGGTGAATCGATCAGCCAGGGAATCCGTGCCGTGTATGGCTAGCTTTAGAAGTCCAATCTTTTTTTGGATTATTAATTTACATTCCCAACTTTACACCCCTAACTGCAACCTTTCATAGTTATTCATGTTTCCCTGTAGATATCCAAGTGACATAAATTTTATAGACTGCATAGCTAGGTTTTGGCCCCTTTTAAAGTACCATAGTACCACTTATGTGCACCCCTGCCCATGTTCTCATTGTGGGCTCCATGGTGGTTCCATTCCCCATGACCAGATGGGCACAATGGCACTCAAGGATCTTCCAGACGGGTGTACCATTTTCTCCACAGTGATACAGTCTCCTCTTGCTCAATTTGAAACTAGTAACACACGAACATTTGAGACTGGTAAGTCGTCTATCCATGTACTTTGCACAGCAAAGGTTTTGCATAGCTACTCTATTGCATTGATATTTCCTTCCAATTCCCCACAGAATTGTTTGTATATATGACATTGAGTTAATGCTTTAAACCTATTGATCGGGTATTGATGTCACATGATTCAGTCTTTGGTATGTCCATAATTGATTATGAATTAGCTTGTATGCAACACTTTCCATACTCTACAAGATGTGTGGTCCTCTTTTGATTGACACTATTTGTTTTTGTCACAGGTTTTGTTTGGCTCTGAGTTTGGAATTTTTTGGAACTTGGGGGAGAGGGGTTACCTGTGATTGTTTAGGAACTCCGCTGACAGTTAAAAAAAATCAATTTCAATAGATAAAATAATGCAAAACAAAAACATTTTAAGAACCCTCCTCACCTCTCCAATCAGCAGGTAGATGATCTCCAGGGTGAGGTTTAGTATCTTCTCAGTCATGTGACCCTGGTCCTTGTCCATCTCCATTGATGTGGTCATGTGATCTATGCAGCTTTCCCTGTAGATGGATAGTGAAGAATTATTTAGACAGCGCTGGTTGTAGACCAGGAAGCAGACTGTAAGGGATTATTATGTGGGCTCGCGATTATGGAAATGTTGTGGACAACAAAGAGCCTAAAATTTACAGAAATTTTTTTGCAAAGGTAGTATTCTTGCAGTGCTGGAGTTGTTGATCTCCACGGTGTATGCAAGATACAAACATGACATTCTGGTCTGGTCAGGTCGACTGAGGTACTGAGGATGGGTATCAGGGAGGGTGCACAGACGGATCCCCATGTGGCTGGATGAGCAGTGGGCACTACCTACTGATGGAAGACTGTGGATCTCCTGTGTAAGTGACTGTTCCCGACTTGTGTGACTTCACCCCGAAGAGAGTGTCTGCTGGCATCCAGCCGTCACATCACAGGTGGGAAAGTGCTGCTGTCAGTGCTGGGGACAACGGTCATTGCTTGTCCACAATACTCCCCTGGGGGCCCTAATTCCCTATTCTGCCTGGGAGGACAACTGTTTGTATAACCATAAGTACTCTTAACAACCAGAGCTGCGGTGCTTCTGATGACGATCATTCTATCTGTTCTCCCTCTTCATTGCTGACTGACACACTCCACTAATGGGGAATACCGCTATTTGGGGTTGTGTGGATAGCTATATGGCGGCCACACGCGCTGTGGATAAACCCCCAATAAAAACATGGCCGCATTGTCACTTATATCGTTGAGATTGCTAACGGGGAACAAGCCCGAATAGATAAATAACCAGTTGCTGCGTCAGGGTTTAAGTGCAGTTTTATAGGTTATCGCTAGTGTTATTCTACATTGACTGTATGTATGGCTCCTCATCCTGGATCCACCTCCCCGAAGTCATTGATGATGTGGGGGGCTACCTTTGGACAGGTGGCCGGGTATTAGAATACAGGTGAAATTGAATGATGCTAAGAATGTGCCTGAGCGACCAGCCTGGTCAGGTTAAGGTGTTATTTTCTGCATATTTGACATCTCAGGGATTATAGAGGCATAAGGACGTAGACAGGGGTTACTGGGTGTATACTAACATACTATCCTTATTACCCCCCTCCTCTGTCTGCCAGTCCCGCAATGTCTCTCTACTCTTCCCCCACATCACCTCATCAGATGACACTTCCATGTCTGTGAAGTTCTCATTCATCCAGATCCTGGTATATGGGGAGGATGAGGACAGACATTACGGGGATTAACTGGGTGTCATATAAAATAATAGTCTGTTTACCGGGGACTGTCCTTTTATGTGATGAATTATGGGTTGGGTTATCCGTAGACAGGAAGTGATGTTTGGTGTGAGCAGGAAATGACCTGGGAGACGTGAAGCTCCGTGAGGTGATTGTAGAAGAGACATTGCTGGGACTGGCAGCAGAGGAGGTAATAAGATATTATTTTATATTACACCCAGTAACCCCGTCATGTCTGTCCTCATCCTCCATATACCATGATCTGGATGAATGAGAACCTTCCCAGACATGGAAGCGGCATCTGTGAGGTGATTGTGGGGGAAGTGAAGAGGAGACATTGCTGGGACTGGCGGCAGAGGAGGTAATAACATATTATTTTATTTTACACCCAGTAACCCCCGTCATGTGCGTAGCATAAACATAAGGTGGTTACGCTTGTATGGTGGGGGTACCTATACAGAAAAAAAAAAGCTTCGTGCTATCTGCTGGTCCGAGCCTCCATCACATTAATGGAGATGCAGCTATCTGCGTCTATAGGAACGCAACAGCGGCTTGACAGAATGCAGCAGATCCAATAGCAGACATGGAGCCTAGGGCATTTCCAAAAAAGGATCCCACCTAATAATCCCTTGTAGTCTGCTTCCTAATCTACAGCCAGTACTGTCCAGATAATTCTTCTCTATCCATCTACAGGGAAAGCTGCATAGATCACATGACCACATCAATGGAGATGGCCGAGGACCAGAGTCACATGACTGAGAGGATACTTAACCTCATCCTGGAGATCATCTACCTTCTGCCTGGAGAGGTGAGGAGGATTCTGGGAGGTCACATGATATCACTCTTATCTTTATTAATAATACACAGAACTGACCGGAGAGATGAGGAGAATTCTTATCTTTTTTTTATTGCATTATTTTATTTATAGAATTCCTAAACATTTTCATTGATAAAGGGTTTCCTAAACCATTAACCATAGACTGTGAGTTTTTTCAGGAGAAAATAACTTGGCAAGCAGGAGCCTCAAGAAGACCCGACTTCACACATGCATAGTCATGCATGCATGATATTTCTTTTGGTTTTCCATACAGAGATTTCCTCCTCTGATGTCTGGACATCATATGACCATCACAGTGCCTTGTGGGTCACTAAATCTTGAGGGACACAACAAGAAGAAAATCCTAGATGTCACCTACAAGATGATTGGTCTACTGACAGGAGGGGTGAGCCGGGAATTGTGGGACATTATCCAGTAACAGACATGGGGTGTGTCTGGATGGTGACTGTATCATTGTGTGTGTCAGGTTCCTATAAGGTGTCAGGATGTCTCTGTCTATTTCTCCATGGAGGAGTGGGAGTATATCGTAGGACACAAGGAACTCTACAAGGACATTGTCATGATGGAGGATCAGCTGCCCCTCACAGCACTGGGTAAGCGGAGACTTTATTGTAAAGGAGAGATCAGTATGGAGGGTCCCCCTAGACCAGATGTTGGTAAACTACTGCCCGCATGCCACATTGTGCCCATTTAGTCTTGCTCTTGGTGTCAAGATGCATTGGCTCCCCTCTCTCTTCTCGTTCTCTGCCAAAAGTTGAGATAATGCCTTATTGCCCATGTCTACAATAGAGTGTCTAATTTGACTATCCAATTTTTATTTAACCTCCCTGGCGGTATAGAACATTTATCGCTGAATTTTCTTAAATTTTCCACCCAGGCTGGGAGGACATTGGACCGGGTTGACCTACAACCCATTGTGACCTACAAGTCAAAAACTTTGCCCACTCCTGCCCCATCATCTCATAAACACATAGACACAATGTATTCAGTCAGTGTTTGTGTTTCCTACAGATAGATCCAGTAACAGGAACCCACCAGAGAGATGTCCCCGTCCTCTGGATTCCCAGGATCCCACACTGGAAGGTCACACCTCCCCTCACCATGATCAGGTAGGTGGAGTTTAGGCTCCAAAAATGTGACTGAACACTGTGAGCTATGAAAATATTCTGATATTTAGAGATGTTATTATCTGACATTCTGTTGGTTTAGGGTGAAGATCCGAGGAACATGGAAGGTGATGGTGAAGTAGAAGAGACGTATGTAAGTTATGATCAGCAATATACGGAGGAGGCTGGGATGATGGGGACATTCCTAGAGGAGGAAACCCCTACAGAGATCAGCACAGGTGAGACATAATACACTATACTGTATCTCTGCTCTGTTACAGATCATTGGTTGTTAACATCAGCCAATAGAAGGCTGCTAATGGTCACTTGCATATTCTGTGTTATATTCCCAGTTACCGAAGCTCAGATAGGAAAACCACAGATTGAGGTTGTAATAATCTCCTTCATTCCCTCAACAAACAGTCAGTTTGAGAGAGTTAATGATCACTTAAAGCTTTTAAAACAATAGTGTTGGGAATGTGGCTTCATGCAGAGTATGATGGCCACTTGAGCTCAGAGCTCTCACCGGCCGGGGCCTTTTTCTGCGCATATAAGCTGTCTAAAACTCCAGGATGGAGAAGATCTGCAAGCCTAAATATCCCCAGGAACCACTGGAACATTCCGGGACCCAGCTAAGCCGTCATATACCGGAGATCTTCCGGACCCAAAGGCAAGACACAGGGAACACAGTCACATCCAAGATGGTGCCGACCCCCCTCTCCAGCCTTCTCTAAACCTGCAGCCAGCAACCTGTTCCGGCCATGGACGATATGCTGGCGCAAATTTAACAACTACCCACCTGCCACAAGATCTCAAGCATGGTCTCGGAGATCAAAGAAGCCCTCAACTCTGTAGCATCGAGTCTGCAATCTGATATCCAAGATATTGGCAAGTGCATGACAGTGATAGAGATGGCACACAGAGACCAAGTGCAAGCCCTGGCAGAAGCACAAGTGAGTACAGAATGCACTATACTGTTCATGCAACATCACCTAGAAGATGTAAATAATAGGTGACACCAGTCTAACATACGGGTAAGAGTCCTCTCTAAAGGCCTTCCACCCAACCGCTTACAGCTTACCCTTACTGCCATATTTAAGGACTTAATGTCGGAGCCCCTTGACTCTCCTTTTGAGTTTGACTTTACTTTTGAGTACATAGGGCGCTTCACCCGTTCCCAATAAAGGAACTCATCATGCGGAAAGCGAGACAGAGAGGACCCCTTTACTATAAAAGCAAAGTCATAACTCTGCAGCAAAGCAGGGCTCTACTCCCCCATTCTGGCAGTTCTTCAATAACGTAAAATTTCCTACAACTGGGAGTTCCCATTCTGCCTGGTGCCCAGGAAACATCGCTGTGATAATGCTCCTTGGGCTGTACATCCCAGCTGCTCCTCCAGTGGATCGGCTTGACCCACACAGTTCTACATCAAGTACTCATTGCAACCACGGAAAGCGCTGAGAGATCTTGATGGACACATAAGCAGAGTGACTCCGCATTTCTGTGCTGGTTATTGTTCCATATGAGCAGCAGTTCTATATCTCTGCAATGTAACTGTATGGACTTGCGCGTGATCCATATTATGCATGTGTTGATGATTTTTCCTGCTTAGCTAGTATTTACCAAGTCGATTTAACAGTAAAGAGTTTACTTCCTACCACCATACGCAGAGGGTAGGCAATGGTGGTAGTATATTGGCCAATTGTGGTTTACTCATCTATTTGCCCAAGCTAGTGCCACGGTTAGGCAATTCCACATATACACCCCAGAGTACACTCCTACATACCCCACACCAACACTCTCAGGGTAATAGAGTACACTCCTCCTACATACCCCGCCTATCTCAGGGGTAATAGAGTGTTATTTATATATATATATATATATATATATATATATATATATATATATATATATATATAAAAAGTTTATTTGTTCAGGTTTTTACTATGTCGATCACTGAAAACTAAGGAATTTCTGCCATGGGCAGTGCCCATCATGACAAAACCAAAGGACTCCCTATTGACGATAACTTCTTGGAACGTCAGAGGACTGAACACTCATGAGAAAGACACTACTGTACTTTATGCAATTTGAAAAACTAAGGCAAAAATAGCCTTACTCCAAGAGACCCACTTTAAAACAGGTCATATACCTAGAATTGCAGATTCTACCAAAGGGCATACCGTGCCACCTCGCCGATTTCAAAAACGATAAAAGAAGGCACGATTTTAATTTAAAAGGTCTTGACTTTCTTTTAGAGGACATAGTGCAAGATGAAGAAGGCAGGTTTTTATGTATCAAGGGTTCAATACAGGGTACCCCATCATCATTGCAGCTGTC
This sequence comes from Ptychadena robeensis, assembly GCA_036250615.1. NCBI lineage: Eukaryota > Metazoa > Chordata > Amphibia > Anura > Ptychadenidae > Ptychadena > Ptychadena robeensis. The sequence continues at coordinate 2,371,727 of CM070037.1, read as the reverse complement.
TATGGACCCAACAAGCAGCATGCTTCCTTTTATAACGATGTCCTCAACCTCAACATTACCCTCGACCCTCTCATCGATAATGCTGATGGCAATTTATCCCTGCCCTTCCGTACCATAAAGTATATCAAAGTAGGCTACATGATCTTACCTGGCGCACATTCCATCCCTCAGATGGAAACTACACCTATTTCTCCCAAATCCAAAGTAGAATACAAATGATTTAACTTGTGGCTTGATGAGACCTTGCTGTGCGATAGAGCTAGAGTGTCTGAACGGTCTTGAAAGATCATTTCAGAACAAACGTAGATGGAGAGACTCCTCTTCCAGTAGTGTGGGAGACCCACAAATGTTGCATCAGGGGGAATCTGATCTCTTCAGCCTCGGCCCTTAACCTCCCTAGCGGTTGAGACAAACCCTGTTCGTTCGCTGAACAGGGTCCTCTCAACCGCCGGGGAAGCCAGTGGCGGGGAGACCCTATGCCTTCCCGGAAAGCTGCAGCGATTGTCTTCATCGCTGCAGCATTTCCGGGTTGGCGGCACCGCCCCGATCGCGTCACGGTGACGCGGAAGGGGGCGGGGGCGGCGCCATAGACCTCCATGTTAATGGAGGAGCGCCGGCTTTCTCTCACACGCAGCTGTTGTCAGTAATGACAACAGCTGCGTGTAGAGCTCCGGCGAGATGCTGGAAACGGCAGGCAGTGTACTCTGTACACTCAGGTGCACTCAGGAGGTTAAACAAGCAAGACTCTCACACATCGAACAATTGCAGAAAACTATACAGCAGCTAGAATTGCAACACAAATGGTCACTGTCCCAAAAAATAGCACTAGACTTAACTACAGCTAGACCAGAGTTGCTTGCAGCAATCAATTACAAAATCAGATGGGCTTTCACTTTGAGGCACAACACATACTATGAAGGAGGGAACAAGGCAGGCACACTATTAATGAGAGCACTAAAAGCTCAACACCAACAATCATTCATGAATACCATCAAATCTAAAAATGGACAGCCACTCTCCTCCCCACCAGACATAGCTAACCACTGCAGAGACTATTACCGCTCCCTTTATAATATACAGGAACCCCCCAAGAAGCACACCTTGGAGAAGACAGGTGTCACCAGTAGTTTGTACTTCGTTCTATCCTCTGCTATTCCCACCCTTGAGGACACCATTGCGCAGGCCCTAGATTCCCCAATCACAGACCAAGTATTGGCGGCAGCCTTAAAATCCATGAAACCCGGCAAAAGCCCAGGACCAGATGGCCTGTCCACCCTTTAATATAAGACTTTCTTACCTATGTTGTCTAGCCAATTTCTCGACACCTTCAATGCCCTCTCTGCTACCACATACCTCCCTCCTCAAACGCTCAAGGCACATGTAGTGGTGGTGCCCAAACCCGGCAAAGGCCCTCAACAATGTGGTAATTACAGGCCCGTATCGTTGCTAAACGTCGATATTAAGCTCTTCTCCAAAATGATTGCCATAAGACTAAACCAATTTCTCCCGTCCCTTATCAAATCCCACCAGGTGGGCTGTATACCAGGCAGAGAGGCTCAAGACAATACCATGGCACTCAACGCAGTGCGGTGGGTGACGAGACAGAGACCATTCTGGTGTTAACCGATGCCGTCAGGAAATTCGATCGGGTGAGCTAGAACTACATGTTTGCCGTCCTGAGGCATATCGGTCTTTTTGACCGAATGCTCCACCGGATTGGAGCCCTATACCACAATCCCAGGGCGAGAGTCAGGACGTCAGGAGTCTTAGACCCCTTCCCAATAGCAAACGGCACACAACAAGGTTGCCCCTGAACTATAAGTTCGCTCTCTTCTCTTCAGTGGGCCAACAGCCATATCTCCTATCTTGGCATTTTACTGCCCAAAGACCTTTCACAATTGTACGCCCTTAATTTCGCACCCATACTGATGAAACTTGCTAGTGACCATTGTTGCTGGGTTAAGGGCTTGTGTTCTCCTGTATGGGAAGTAATGCTATTCCGAAAATGATTATACTGCCCAGACATCATACAGGCTGGTCCGATTACCCTGCCACACTGTTTTTTCAATACATTGGAGAAAACCTTCTTCTCATTTCTTTGGTCCAACAAAAACCCCAGACTGAAACTAACTCTCCTCTCTGCACCAAAACCTAAATAAGGCTTAGGTACCCCGAACATCTTAGCCTATTACCAAGCCTCCAATTTGATGAGGATAGTTGACTGGCACATCCATTCACAGTCCAAACTTTGTATTTAGATAGAAGCTCAGGGGGAGAGCAGCCCACTTGCCTCACTGACGTGGCTGCGGATAGTTCTACCACGCGTGGACAGCAACAGAAACCCCTTCGTGTTAACCACTCTCAAGGTCCTCCTAGAATTGTGCAAACATCCCCTTATTTCCTCCTTCCAAGGCCCTTTACACCAGTCAAATACAAAAAAGGAAAAGGGTCCCTCCCTCTAACCAAAAAAGGAGACCGGCATCCCAAATGTAAATATAAAGAGAAACACTAGTGGTGGATGTATGGGAAACAGTCACCACAGTGTGAATTCCCTCTGCGGTCAGCAGAGGCTGGGGGACTTTAAAGGTCTCCTTGATGGATGGGTTTATTCATAGGATTTGATATAAAAAGAATATATAAAGTATCATTAAATTTAAAAGGAATTTATAGTAGAGAGTTCAAAAGTACTTATTCAACATATACTTATTCAACATATACAGGTAAGGTATACAGTACGATACAGCAATGGCTGTACACACAAAATAGGCATAATATGTCTCGATTAGCCTCCAGCAAGATGATGTCCAGGAAAGCACGGCCTGAGATGGAGAGTGACTGTCCCGACGTACGTTTCGTTATTAGAGTTAATAACTTC
>CM070037.1:2357937-2368752 GCA_036250615.1 Ptychadena robeensis | reverse complement strand
ACGTACGTCGGGACAGTGACTCTCCATCTCAGGCCGTGCTTTCCTCAACATCATCTTGCTGGAGGCTAATCGAGACATATTATGCCTATTTTGTGTGTAGAGCCATCGCTGTATCGTACTGTATACCTTACCTGTATATGTTGAATAAGTACTTTTGAACTCTCTACTATAAATTCCTTTTAAATTTAATGATACTTTATATATTCTTTTTATATCAAATCCTATGAATAAACCCATCCATCAAGGAGACCTTTAAAGTCCCCCAGCCTCTGCTGACCGCAGAGGGAATTCACACTGTGGTGACTGTTTCCCATACATCCACCACTAGTGTTTCTCTTTATATATACCAGTCAAATACAACCCAGACTTTCTACCGGGTCAGACTGTAGACTTTCTAAGGCTCTGGGACCGTGATGACCCATTACCAACGTATAAACTTTTCTCACGACCACCAGGCACTTACCGTGGTTGATCTACCTACAGCTGAGACATTATTTCCTGGAGGCCGGAATGACACAATCTTGGCCAAGGAGAAGGCCCCACTTGCCACCTCATATCTTGGCTTTATGGACTGGTAACTGACACCTCAGACCAGGTCTCCAACCATCTGGAAGCTAAATGGGAACTGGCTCTTGCCATTCAATTTTCAGATGTAGAATTCAAAGAGATATGACGCACTATCGCCATGTATGCTGATGCTTCCGGGTCTGCCCCTGATCGTGCCACCGGTGACGCAAAGGTGGCGGGGTAGGCGGCGCCATAGACCTCCATGTAAATGGAGGCGCATTGCCTTTTTCCAGCATAACTCTGGTGTCTCCAGTGACACCAGGGTAATGCAGGGGACTTCTGGGCGGGCAGGAAATCACGGCCGAGCATGTTTTTTTTAAAATGCGCCACATGTGCAACGCCCAGGAGGTTAATAAACTTATTTATATTTAGTGAAAACCATTTTCTAGTCCATTTTGCCTTAAAAGTCACAGGTGCTTGCCACCCCATGGTTTGATTAGGTTTGCCTGACCAACCAATTTTAGTGTTTTTTAATTAATAATTTGGGATGTCTGCATAGATCCAGTTAGTCGTTCCATGAAATGTATTTTGTCAGTCCGTTCATATAAGCCTACCTGATTAATTTTGGTGACCTATTCCACTTATATCTATTGATCATGGTTTTTATATATATTTCAGGACTCACCATGCAGAAACTCTCCAAGAATCATCTCACATTATCTCCAGATTGTCAGATGGAAGATGAGGATATTGCAAGAGGTTATGTAGCAGGAAAGACAAAGGCCTCACAGATCAATAGGGAACCCCAAAGTGCAGACACTCTATTGACTGACTCTGAGCTCACTCATACTGTGCAGGATGGTGCTGGAATTCTGGGGGAGGAGACATTTTCTGGTCCTAGAGGTAGAAAAGGTTTAATTTCTAAACAAAGACTTTCTGTAGTTCAGCCATCTCAGGGAGGAGAGAAGCCATATTCCTGCAATGAGTGCAGAACACATTTTTCACAGAAATCAGACCTTGTCATACATCAAATATCTCACACAGGAGAGAAGCCATATTCCTGCCCTGAGTGCAAGAAATGTTTTTCAAGGAAATCAAATCTGGTCATACATCAAAGATCTCACACAGGAGAGAAGCCGTATTCCTGCCCTGAGTGTAAGAAATGTTTTTCTTCAAAATCAGACCTTGTCAAACATCAAAGATCTCACACAGGAGAGAAGCCATATTCATGCCCTGAGTGTGGGAAATGTTTTTCACTGAAATCAGACCTTGTCACACATCAAAGATCTCACACAGGAGAGAAGCCATATTTCTGTCCTCTGTGTGGGAAATGTTTTTCACAGAAATCAAACCTGGCCACACATCAAAGATCTCACAGAGGAGAGAAGCCATATTCATGCCCTGACTGTAAAAAATGTTTTTCAAGGAAATCACATCTGGTCATACATCAAAGATCTCACACAGGAGAGAAGCCGTATTCCTGTCCAAAGTGTGGGAAATGTTTTTCATCAAAATCAGACCTTGTCAAACATCAAAGATCTCACACAGGAGAGAAGCCATATTCATGCCCTGAGTGTGGGAAATGTTTTTCACTAAAATCGGATCTTGTCACGCATCAAAGATCTCACAGAGGTGAGAAGCCATATTCCTGTCTAACGTGTGGGAAATGTTTTTCACAGAAATCAAACCTGGCCACACATCAAAGATCTCACACAGGAGAGAAGCCATATTCCTGCCCTGAGTGTGGGAAATGTTTTTCAAGGAAATCAAATCTGGTCTTACATCAAAGATCTCACACGGGAGAGAAGCCGTATTCCTGCCCTAAGTGTGAGAAATGTTTTTCATCTAAATCAGACCTTGTCACACATCAGAGATCTCACACAGGTGAGAAGCCATATGCATGCCCTCAGTGCGGGAAATGTTTTTCACTGAAATCAAACCTTGTCACACATCAACGATCTCATACAGGAGAGAAGCCATACTCCTGTCCTAAGTGTGGGAAATGTTTTTCACAGAAATCAAACCTTGCCACACATCAAAGAACTCACACAGGAGAGAAGCCGTATTCCTGCCCTGAGTGTGAGAAATGTTTTTCACTGAAATCAAACCTTGTCAAACATCAAAGATCTCACACAGGAGAGAAGTCAAATTCCTGCTCTTAGTATGGAAAATGTTCTCTGAAAGCTCATATTGTCAGAAAAGAAAGTTCTTTCACAGCAGAGAAGCCATATTTGTGCCTTTCAATTTCATCCCCCCCCCCCCCCCCCCCCCCCGACTCTAGTGCCATTTGCACTATTTTGTTTTTTTCTGTCATGCATAGAGTGTATGGTTTCCTCAGTTTTGTGTTTATCCGATATTATCCAAATGCTGCCTCTTTATGTGCCGCTCACTAATATTGTATGTTTGATAATTGTATCTGTAGACCTGTGGTTGTATTGTTTACAAAGCTTGAAAAAATCTAATAAAACATTTTGGAACAGGTAATCGGGGCTTCCAGGAACAGTGCATGCTATTTCACTCCCTGGATGCTTACACACCAGACCAAACTGAGGCAGGTAAAGAGTCTCGGGATGAATCGCATACCCAGTTACCTCCGCTCCATCCGACCCCTAAAGTGCATAACATTAAATGTTTTTTTAGCATTAAATCTTTTTAAGATGGTCAGGAAAAATACTTTTCTGTTTCAATATTTTTATCTCAATATATTGGACTCAAGTACAATAAAAACCTGTACAATATAAAACACAGAAAGAACACACTCATAGTGACCAAGAGGAAGCAGATTGCACCCCATTACCGAGGTGCAGGCGACCGCCCAGGGAGGAAGTGACACCCGCATCACTGGAGACGTGATAGCTCCCTCTATTGGCCAACTGGGATTCAAGGCCGGACGAGCTGTCTGGTTCTTGAATCTTACGTGCAGTTCACCAGTACTATCTGTTACTCTGCCTCGCCCCCGACTATTGGGGTTGATTTTTTTTTTTTTTTACCCCCCGGGCGGTTCCACTGGCAATTTAGATTCGGGTGGTAGGGCCCACCTATATACAGTATTGTCACAGATTTATTGTTATGAGTTAGTCTTAAGTATTATCCTTTTATTACATTCCATTATATATCGGACCCTTTGGTTAGGCTGCACTCTGGGTCTGGCCAATGTGGGGGGAAAGTTGCTGGACAGTTTTAGTCCGATGGCGCTCGCCTGCAATGGGTCTTTTGTACATGTCCATGATCACACACATGTATTTGAGTGTTTATATACTTATTTTCACGATTTTGCTAATATGGTAGGATAATTTGACTGAACTACTGTATGGGATGGGTAGGGGGATGAAATATACTATTGAATATGTTTTGATATGGAACATTGTTTTGATCCATATGTTTTTATACAAATAAAAGAGGCTTTGGGCACCCTGGCAACCGAACTTACAGATACTTATATCCTCATCCTGTACTGTTACCTTCCCTCCTGATGGCCGAAACGTGTTGGGAGAATCTGCTGCTGGTATACCCAGGTTTAGACTGCTGTCTATGTACAGTGACTACCTACCTTGACAGGGATCCTGTGTGGCCGTCACTTTGCCACAAAGCATGCAAACTATGTTAGCAAGCAGTCACCTGAAGAACAGGAAGGGTTAGAGTGCTCAGAGGGTGATGGCTGGATCAGCAAAATTTTTTAACAGACAAACTGCCATTCAACTGTTAGACAACCACCAAAGCAAGTTTTATGCTATACCACAAAAATTATGCACCCAGTTATCGCACATGCAGATGTCCTGATAACCATATGCGGGACTATAACTGACAAATAGGTCTACATCGACCAGTGAGTTATAAATCATTACAGAGGTGAAACTTATAGAAGGAGGATACTTCTCCTTAAATTTATTAAAATAACATATACTTTTCCAGTACAATTAAAAGGAAAAACAAGCAGTCTTAATCAATGGTCCTATGTTGAATCTTGACGCGTTTTGTGGCTTGTGCCACTTCCTCAGGAGCATAAGCACATACACTAGATTGAGAGATACAAGGATTTTGTAATCTTGTAAAAAATAGAGAGTTTCATAGAGATATCGTGTATGGTACCTCAAATCATAAAAGGGTAGTCCTGGGGGGTGGTCCCACACCACACCGGGAGTCCTGGTGGTACCGGGGTATGTGGGGTTCGAGCTGTCAGTCTCCCATGGGGAACGGGGAGCCAAAGTACATAAACACGTTCAATTCCTTAATTACTGTCCTAGGGTATACAAAATACCTATGGTGGGTTGGCCCTTGGCCAGAGAGAAAATGAGGACAACAGGGGATGGAACAAAACATATAAATAACCATGAACAAAAAGAGCAAGATCCAAGATACAGAGAGAGGGAATAATGAATAAGTACAATAGATAATAAAGGCATATATAGCTAACTATAAACATGCACCCAAGAAGGTTTGTATGTATGTATGTATGTATGTATGTGAATAAAGAGAATGAGAGGGGAAAAACTAGAAAGATAGGAAAAGACAGAAGGTGAAGCAATGAATAATATGTGTTGAAGTGGTAATTTTTGTATGGTGCAAGTGTGTCTTATGTGTGTGGTGAGATGTAGAGTGTAAGCATCTAAAGTCTGTAAAGAGGAAACAAACAGGTAAAAAGAAAAAGGAAGGAAGAGAATAGAGGAGAGACGTTAAGTGATGGCAGAGAAGGAGAAAGGAGAGGGTGTATGTATGTGTGTGTCCTAAATTTCGGTGTATATTAAGTGTGTATGGATTTGTGTATAGTGTGGACCAAAAATGTATGTGAAGAAAGGGTTTTCATTACATAACCTATGTCATGTATATCCATGTGAGTGATCAAAAGAGGAGGGGGAAAAAAGGGGAGAAAGTGTTTAGTGTGTGATAGGTGAATGAATGAATAGATAAATAAATAAATAGCCAAATAGTTATATAGATAATATAAAAAAAAATTTAAATTATTAAAATAAAAAATAATAAAAGTAAAAACAATCATAAAGCTAATATGACCATACCAGTGTAGCAGATTACATGTGCCCATGAATCCTAGTCATCCATATATAACAGAGCCCAAGTGAATTACTAAGTATAAAGTCAAACATAAAGTGAGCCAATGACCAATCGGCAAGAAAGCCCAGTGTGTCATGAAAACATCCGCGTGCCAAACATTTAGAGTCCCCCAGTCCACAGATCCTCCAGCCGTAACCTTAATTCACCCAGAGTAAGATTCTGTACTAACCAACTGAAGTTTCGTCGGTATGCCTGCAGGGTGATACCAGCGTTGGTGTACCTACTTGACCCTGCAGGCATACCGACGAAACTTCAGTTGGTTAGTACAGAATCTTACTCTGGGTGATTTCAGGTTACGGCTGGAGGATCTGTGGACTAACCAAGATGTTATTTTCCTTCACTGCATCATTCATGAGTTCATATGACAGCTTAATCATGTTCAGAGGTGCACATAAGTTTTTAGTGAGCTAAATAATAATTATGCACAGTAATAGTCACCCGCACACACAGATATCCCCCTAAAATAGCTAAAACTAAAAACAAACAAAAAACTACTTCCAAAAATATTCAGCTTTGATATTAATGAGTTTTTTTGGGTTCATTGAGAACATGGTTGTTGTTCAATAATAAAATTATTCCTCAAAAATACCACTTGCCTAATAATTCTGCACTCCCTGTATATGGACCAGATTTTCAAAACTTTTTCAAAGGGAGTCAAATCTGGGAAGACCAATGTAGTGGCCAGTGTATCTGCATAATGCCTATACTGTATATAATTATATAACATTATATTTGGAATATCATATTTCTCCTTCAACTCTTCAAAAGACAGTAAGGACTTAGTAGTTGGAGAAACGAAGTCCCCAAATTTGATGGAGAGCTCCAAGGCAGGGTGGTTACTCTGTTTACACTATCTGGTATCTGTGGATAATACAGTATGGACGTCAGCAATGATGCTGAAGATCGTAGCTTATACCTATCCTTACAATATTGCCTCACTGATTTTGTGAAAGACGTGGGGGCTAGTCATTCACTTTATATATAAAATAATCCACGCACATATAAGGTTATATATGCCAACATCCCTAATATAATAGAAAAAGAAAGAAAGACCTCCAAAGAGGTTTCCCAAGGGGGGGGGGGGGGGGGGGGGGGGAGGGGGCTTTAACAGCAACAATAAGAATGTCATGATTTATAAAAAAGATGTTTAAACATCAGAAGAATGTTTTGATACAAAACAAGCATCCAGATACATATAAATATCCAAATACACATAATATAAAATCAATATAGAAACTATTGCCCATTGGGAAACCTCTTTGGAGGTCTTTCTTTTTCTAGTAATTCACTGTTTTGTATCTTAAGTGTAAAGCCCCACAACATAGCATTAGGATGGATAGGGTCTATCCACATACTTTCAATTTCTGTCCATTTATTGCACGGGCTCATCATTGTCCATGATGCTAGATTTCGCATATGTGCTGCCCAAGATTGAGATTTAGGGGCACATAACACAGTGTCCGAAATACGGTGGGGCTTTTAAGTCCAAATAAAATCCAGCAGTTGAGATGATATCTTTGTATTGCTAATGCTGAAACCCTAACCGGCAAAATTTCGAATGCATATAATAACTTGGGGAATATTGTCATTTTCACTGCAGCTATGCGTCCCATAAAGGAGATTCTTTGTCCTTTCCACGTTGTCAAAAGTCTCTTGATTTCATGAAATAGAGGGTAATAGATTTGAGGATACAGTGTATTATATGAGGATGTAAGGTATATACCAAGATATTATATAGCCACATTCCGTCATGGTAAATTAAAATGAGTTTGGGATATTTGCATTTCCACAGAAGAAACATGTAGGGGGAAGAGCTTCAATCTTGCTTACATTTATTCTATATCCTGAAAGGGGACTCTATGTTTCTAACTAAAATAAATAAACTTTAAATAAATTTGGCATGGTAAGCATAGGTTGTAAGTAAAATATCGTCTGCAAAGAGCTCAATTTTTTATCTCGTATTACTATTCGCTCAATATCTGGATTAAAGCGCACCTAAACCCACCAGACAAGCTTTTCCCCCTGGCTAGCCAACCCCCGACTATTGGGGCAATATGTAAATAAAAAAATGTTACCTGTGTGGAGATATCTGTATAGTTGTCCCCTCACCCCTCCTCCTCTGTGTGAGCATCTCCTCATCGCCGCGACGCTCCAGCAGCAATTCACATTGATTTATTTATTTTACTTGCTTTCACTTTGTGTCCTCTGACACACATTGTATCTGGTGCCCAGCCTCAACTCATGCAAGGATGGAATCAAACACTAAATCTAAAATGGCGGCTCCCACAGGCATCAGCATGATTGCTAATGAATATATTTTGGTTTTTGAGCACCTTTAAGCTATTGGGACAGTTTAGAAGTAAGTAAAAATGTGATAAAATGTTTTTGGTGATTTTTTTTTTTTGAGTTTAGGTGCGCTTTAAGGAGGATATGTTCTGCCAATGGCTCTATGGACAAATCAAAGAGTAACGGGGAGAGAGGACACCCCTGATGTGTTCCTTTATAAAAATGAAAATAATGCTGAAGTGGAATTGGGCAATAGGGATGGTCGAAAAATTCGCAGTGCGAATTTTTAAGTAGACATTTCAACTTTTCGCCGAAAATCAGCCTGATATTTCGACTGAAATTGAAATTTAAACTTAAAAAAGAACTTTGCTTTTGGTTTGCCGTGCCTCTATTTGCGTGCGAGTATCGCCATTGTATTTAAAATTTTCGCATGCGGCAGTGATTGGAAAATTTGCATTGCCATAAATTCGCATGGTGCTAGCTAACTTTGTCAGCTTTTTGCAAAGCCCCTGAAAATGGTATCCTCACAAAAATTGCTGGAGTTGTAGAGAAGGGTTTGGGAAACATTTGAAAACAATAAGTTTTGCTCTAACATGTCAAGTTTGTGTATAAATTGGGTTTAAATCTCAGCTCTGATACTATATAGAATGATTCTTCTATTATAGCTCAAGCTCATACAGCAAATCCAAATTTTCCACCTTATGTGAATTTTTGACCTTATGCGAATTTTAGGCTTTATGCGAATTTTTTAGTGTTTTTAGATACTATATAGAAAAATTTCACAGTTGAATCGAAATTCGATTGGGAAACTCAAAATTGAAGTAGAATTGAATTTTATTCATTTCGACCATCTCTATTGGGCAATTTAATTGCTGCTGAAGGGATAACAGAAAGTGCCCTGTTATCCCAAAACACCTAAGTGTAGAGAATAAAAAAGTCCAACTAAGGCGATCAAAGACCTTTTCTGCATCTAAACCTCGTAGAACTAATTTTACGTTTATTTATAACATCAATCAGGTCAATAGCTCTACGTGTATTGTCACTCGTATGTCGGCCCTGCAAAAAGCCTGTTTGATCTTTACTCATCAGCTGGGGAAGATACTGGGACAAGCGATCTGCCAACATTTTTTAATATATTTTTATATCTGTATTAAGTAAAGAAATTGGTTGATTTCAAGAACAAAGTGTAGGATGCTTTCCTGGCTTGGGGAACACTGAAATATGAGTATGGGACATAGTGTGTGGAACTGGTAAGCCTTCCCAAATGGTATTAAATAGAGAAAGCATACAAAACGCCAGGTTTGAAACGAAGTATTGGTAGATTTCCAAAAAAGTCATCTATCCTCGTGTGCGTGATGAGGTGATAAGTAGAATGTATATTGTGTAGCAGTAGGATGTGCCACTCTCCACAGATCATGCAGGGAATGAAGGTGAATTAACTGACGAAATCTTCTAGATGAATTCTCCATCTGCGATGAGGGATGTGTCAATGTAACTGATACTCTGTCAATATTTGGTAAAAATTATACATTACAATCTCCTCCCACAATGAGATATGTATGTGTGATTGTATGTAAATGATCGAATACCCCGGTAAGAAATTATATTTGAATAGAATTTGATGAATAAACATTAATTAACGTGACATGTTGGGTCACCCTTCTGAGTCAAACACTGCTTTAATCATTGAATAATTTACCATAAAGCGCATCAATATCGCAACTACTGCTGTTTTTTTCCACTGAAGACGACGCCATATAAACAGTAGGATAATATTCAGAAGCGAACTGGAAATTACCCAACGGAGTAAAACGTGTCTCTTGTATCATAATTATGTCCGCTTAAGAGTTACAGAACTAACTTTGCCTATAGAATTCAAGCCTTTAACATTGAGTGGCATTATTGTGTACATCATTTTTCCAACACAAAAAAATATAAGAATCACTCATCCAGCCCATGTAGATGCTCAGATGCTGTTTCCCAAAAACTATGCGACCATAAAATATCGATATCATTCACATTAGAATTAGCCTTAAGGCCCCCATACACGTGTCGGATTCGCACCGGATTCCGGCACGATCGATTCCGGGCGCGTGCACGCGAAACGATCGTGCCGGAATCGCATGCAGCCCACCTTGTCCGATCGATCAGGTCCGATTGTTCAGGGGCTCAGAATCGGATCCGACGGAGAACCAACATGTTGGTCTTTCTCATCCGATTCTGCCCGGATCAGGGGGAGTTGCCATTTGTGAGGTGGAATCGCACACGGAATCATGCCGGAATCCGCTCGGACAAGGTGGTATGCTGCGATGGATACTCTTAATTGGCCAATTGATCACACCTGCGATTCCCGGCAGAATCGCGGGAATCGATCGGATGATGAATCGATTGGACATGGAATCCGACACGTGTATGGCTAGCTTTACATCCTAACGTTCACCACTCACTGACAATGACATTCAAAGTTGTTACGCTGAGCAGCCTGGCAAGCAAATAGATCCTTCCTATAAGTACTAATGGGACAGCGGATCAGGGATGATGTGACATAAAGATTGTCCTGGCCACCATAGAGATCCTACAGGATTTGGAGGCTCTGTCACTGGCAATGTGTCCTGTCATCAATGTGTCATATTCTACGTTTTACATGACCAAGCATTGTCACAATTCTGATTTCTAATACTACTCCATTTCCCTGCAGCACTCAGATCAATTGATTTGGGCAGACATGTATTTTCCACTGTGTACTGTGGAAGCTCTGTCCTGTATACTGACTGCTGTCTGTCCTATGCAGAAGTGGTACAACCTGTGACTTCATAGCTGACAAGCAGTGATGCAGTGAACATTGACCACTGACATTTTTATTTTCAGAGAAATCTATGTAATAAGAAAAGTGTGCCCCCCCTGCATAACCTCTGGCATATACTGGTAAAAAGGGAACCAAGAATAGCATGG
>CM070037.1:2260821-2272320 GCA_036250615.1 Ptychadena robeensis | reverse complement strand
ATTCTACTTTGATAAAATATCGATGTTCTATTTCCTGTAAGGAACAGAGATACTTTGAATTACAAGTGAAATTGTTTTTCTGCTCTGCAGACATGCTTACATTTGACCCCCCTTTCTTTGCAGGATTGCTTGTCGTGCACTGTACATGAAGATCATCCTTCTTTTCAAAATTTGACAAGCTTACCTTCTTCTCCCCATTTATAATTGGGGAGGGCTTTCCACAGGAGGGACTACCCCTAAAAAAGGATTCTGGGGTTTAGCAAGGAGAGCTTTGGATAATTCTCCCACCTGTAGCTTTATTGCTTCAAACTGGCTCTGCATTTGATCCATACGCTCATGTAATTTAACCTTGTTCTCAGATCTGGAAATTGCCTATTTACAAATCGATTGTTGTTTTTGTTTTCACCAAATTTCCTAACCTTATTATCCTCTGGCCTAGTTTGTATTTTATTTGGTTGGGAAGGCCTAGGGACTTTTACAATCTCAGAAAAGCTTTGTCGGGGAGTTTCAAACTTTCCCTGATCTCTTTTTATATGAGTTTCAGCTATTTCTTTGTTTGTTTTTTTAAATCTCCTATCTGTGGATTCCTCGTCATTTTGTAACGTGGCATATAGAGTAGTACTCGAGAGTGTTTCTGGGATGGAAATCTCTAGCCAAAATAAATTTCATCTTATTAGGCAAGGCATCATAAAATAATTAAATAAAGTCATGGCTTTCAAAATTTGGTTCCATTTCAGCCAAACTCTAAGCATTTTTGAGGATTGACAGAAACTCTCTGGGACTCTGATTTGGCCTACACTTCAGGGTAAACATGGCCTTCCTGGCAGCAGTAGCTGACCTATAGGGACCAAACTCTGTCTTAATTTCAGACACTACCTCTGACCAGGTATCTTTGCCCATATCTCTAAGGGAATTAAAGGAATACCGGTGTTTCGGCTCAAACACCCAGGAAATAAACTACATTTTGTGTTTATCCGGTTCTAAATGTAGGGTTTTCATCGCTTCCTGATAGGTTTCTATATGATTTATTATAGAAAATGACCCCTTCTTAGTAAACAACCCCACAGTTTCCTTTAAAATTTTTATCACCTTGGTCGTCTCGACCCTAGGTTTATAAAATTTCCGGTCGCTCTCATAGGACGACCTTGCATCAGTTTTGGGAGGAGAGATGGGATTTACCTTAGGAAGAGAACGTTTCTTTATAAAGATTTGTTCTTCTTCAGAGGAACCACTATCATCCTTTTCTGTCTCTGATTTCTCCCTTGAAGGTCTAACCTTTCTACAACGGGCATATGGACTTTGCCTAGATTGTAGATATTCAGGATCCTTTTTACATTCTTTTATTTTCAATATAAAAAAATTAGCATTCCTTTTTTAGATCAGCTTTGGCATTTTTATAATCTGATAATTCCCTAGAGGTGCGACTTAGTTTCCTTTCTAGAGTTTGGATCGTCTCTTTATTTTGATCATCTCTATCCCGATATTCTGATAATCTAGCAGACCATTGCGCTAATTCATCAGAAATTGTGGTAGCCTTAATTTCCATCACATTTATTTCTTTCTGTACCTGAGCTATCTCATTATCCTGTTGAACATTTTTGTGTTTAGCTTTTTCTAATCGTTTTGCTAATTCATCAATTACAAGCATAAATTCAGGCCAAGATTGAAGGATCATTGAATCCTTGTCCTTTTTCATATTTAGCTTGGGCAATGCTACAGATATAATCCGCAAACCTAGATTCCTTATGCCTGCCATACACACCCCGACGGGTGCAGACAGACCAGCTCCGATATGCACCGGAATGCAAATGTGATGACGTCATCACGTTTGCACCCTGGTGCATTATGGGGCTCTTTCAGTCGGCCGGCACCCTTTGTGTGACGCCTGTCTTCATTGAAGCTAATGCCATCAGCTTCCATCGGCCAGAGATTATCGGACATGTCCGTTCTCTGGCCGGCCGAGCTGTGTCGCCCCATGTGGGCACATGCCGATAAGCGGCCGACTTTTCCGCTGACCGACGGCGCGAGCGTGCACGCCCGTCGGTCAGGTGAAAAATCGGCCGCTTATCGGCATGTGTATGCCAGGCATTTTGCAGATTAGCTCCCCAGATTTGTAAATCTTCTTTGATCTCTAATCTCTCTTGAATAAACAATAACACTTGACCTGTTATGGTTCTTTGCCTTTCTTTGTTATGCAAATCAGGATAAGCTTCTGCACTAGCTAGCAAGATCTTACTTGCCTCACCATTGTGTTCAGACATTTTCTACTTTTTGCACTACAAGTACTACAACAACCCAAAACAAATATATATTTTGCACCCCAAATCTTTGTGTCAACTAAGCAGATTCTCTCCGCAGTGCCTCCAATTTGTCAGAATATTTATACTGCTTCAGATTTACAGTCTATATTAATTATGTAAACAATTTTGGATCTGTAATGAGGGAGATTCCAAATTATTAACATAAATATAAAGCTAACAAGAGCTCGTGAACCGCGTTAAGTTGACGACAAAGAAAGGCAGTAGTAAATCAAAATATATATAGTTAATAACAAAAACAACACAAAAATAGTTATATGGTACAAATTAATCAAATGCAAAATAGGGAATAAGGCAATTATGCAAACCAATTCTTTGAATATCTGATTTCTCTCAGTCAACAGATTAGTCAGGTAAAACCAAATTTAGGTTGATAAGTTTTTATCTATATAACCACATATATATATATATATAATCATCCATACAAGTCTAGAACTGAAATCAGTTCGTTAGAGATAATACCATAGCCTATGAATATTTGGTATATAAAATCTCCCTGGTTTGGAACAAAGTTAGATTGATACTGCAGTTACAAACTTTCCCTATTCCAAAACAGATCCTATACACAAAGTACGGTTAAATTGAATATATATATATATATCTATATATATTTATATATCTATATAGTGTGTGTATGTATATATATATATATATATATATATATATATATATATATATTGTGTGTGTGTGTATATATATATATATATAGTATATAAAAAACACAAAGGACACGAGAGGGGAGTGGGGGAAGAGAGGCACCAAGCCTGCCCTACACTCGCCATCTCAACAATGGAGGCTGAACTCCGGGACTTTCAGGGCACATATAGATTACCACAATTTTATAAAAATAGCAAGATTTTAATTTGACAAATTTCATACATGATTGAAGCATATTAGTGCATTATTGCAACTTCCCTTGTATATTTTTGACAGTTGTACATGATTTCAGCAGCAGTGCACATTCAATACATACATATTGCTGTTACATTGAGATAAAATTACAGTTACATGATCAACATAAATAAAACACATTTTATCATATTTTTATATTTTCGATGGACGTCTTCACGACGCGTTTCGCTAACTTAGCTTCCTCAGGAGATATCGCCATCAATTTGTTTGTAATAGTTTTAATATAGCTAAAGATCACTCATTCGTAAACATAATAATTCCATACTTCAATATATGCATATACATGTACTTACAACAACTGATCATGTAATGTTCTCAATGACACCCCAGGTGGGAGGGGTCAGCGATGGTCAATGCCGGGACAACCCCCCCACACACAACCACACCGCCCGACATGGGAAGCAGGAATAGCGGGGGACAGTGATAGAGGCTAAGGTGCCTACAGCCATCACATATGGTCACTCAAGGTATGATCGCCTGAAAACCAAAGCAGATGCCCGCATAAGACCAAACTACAAAATAAAAAACAAAACCAAACATGTAGATGAGTGAGTCCTAGTGTATATGGGCTATGGTGTATGTGATCTGTCCGCCCCTAGTGTGTATGTGTGTAAGGTGAAGTTCAGGGCGTGTGTATAGTGACCTACTAACTAAGTGTGAAACTCCTAAAAACCCCATGTATAAATACTGTGTGTGCTATGACCTATATAGCGGTGTCTCTGTTAGTGCGTAAAGAGCCCTACGTTCCATGTGTCCACATCCCTACCTAAAGCTACGTTGCAAGTGTCCACTTCCCTACCTAAAACTAATGGGTGAAAGATAATGCCTGGTGTACATGACCTGCAAAAGTGTCCAAATGCGAGAAAAATAGAGGCAACAACAAACTTACCCCCAGTCTATGCAAGCTCCACATCGATCATCAAAGCTCCACACCTCAGGTGCGCACGGACGGCCGTATATAGTATATATATATATATATATATATAGTGTGTATATATATATATATATATATATATAGTGTGTGTATATATATATATATAGTATATATATAGTGTATATATTAGGACAAAACCACCAAAAAAAGGTAATCAGATTATACTATACCCGTGTGTTGACTAGTAGAAATCAGTTCCTAAGTGCAGATTTCGTAAAGTAAGATTGATAAGATGGTTCAAAAAGGTAGGCCGATATCAATGGCTCAGAAATTCAATGGATGTCAAGCTCGAGAGGTGGGTTGATTGATCCTATTCCCCTTAAAGTTAGATCAATGGATCAGCTTCCTCTCAGTTCAATCGATGGATCCGATCTCCCTATGCCTTTACTCCTCTAACCTTATATCCTATTCACGGCCTAGGTGGACATGGAGCCAAATCAATCAATAACCAGTGACATCACGAATAGTCATTAGCCACATATTTTGCCATACCTGCCTTAAATTTAGCTCTACCGCCAGAGGACACTAGAGTACCGTGAATATAATTTTTGGAAGTTCCTAATTTTATACAATTGACAATACAGATAGACAATCATTAACCTCTGTCTCTCTAGGCTCTAAGAGAACAATGGCCTATTTATGCCTAGTAAACACTCTTCTGTATACTTTGTTAACTTGTTACACAATCTGAAATCTTACTATTCATTCTTTTTACCTTCTATTTTGGAAACAAATATAAGGATTAGTATGTCCATTAAAACAGGTCTAGATATACAGGTTAACTATGACACAACAATATACCACATCATAAACCACAATGGACAGAACCTTCACATATACCTAATGCCTACAACTGTGTTGAATCTGCAAACACCAATTTATTATCCCATTGTTATAAGAAGAGAGTCTCTCCTTTTATTAAATAAACCTTGCAAACATTCCTACAGAGAAAGGTCAGCTAGAAAAGTCTAAAATTCAGCTATCTTTTAAACTCATGAACAAGATGGCTGACATTAATTTCTGTATAACATATAATACATTTTAATAATCATTATTTCCGTTCAAAAGTTCTGACAGATCACATGACCACATCAATGGAGATGGATGAGGACCAGAGTCACATGTCTGAGAGGATACTAAACATCACCCTGGAGATCATCTACTTGCTGACCGGAGAAGTGAGGAGGATTCTGGGGGGGTCACATGACATCACTCATATCTATTAATATTTTCATTAAAAAGGGGTTCCTATACAATCACAGGTAATCCCGTTCCCCCAAGTTACATACAATGATTTACTCTCAGTATTGCCTCAGCTGCTTCTTCTATCTCAGTGGGCGGCTGAGGGTGTGGGAAATGGAAACCCAGGGTCCATAGTCATAGGTATGATGATGGTGAGCAATGCGTTGATGAGTGGACACTATATAATGGAGGGTCTTGGTAAAGAAACAAAAGCCATAGTAGAATAGTGGTGGATAGGAGGGGAAAGAAATACTATCAGAGGGAAAGGAGGGAAGACCGTAATCAGATGGTTTAACCCATCAGATAGGGGATCTGGAGAAGTATGTTCATGAGAAGCTGCTTATACATATCTGAGCATGACAACTTCACTCTGTATAACCAGGTAATATGAAACCTTCCTCTGCTCCTCTGGGGAGCTGGTGTAATGTATAGCTCGGACACTCGGCACAACCACTGTGAGATCTGAGGGGGAAGGGGGCTTCCCTTAGTATCCGGATATATGTACCAGCAGTGTTCACCAGGTGTATGAGAATCGACCTCTTGTATCGTTGCACCAAGAAAGTAGAGTGTTAAGGCTGCCATACACGGCACGGATTCGTGCTGGATTCTGGCGCGATGGATTCCGGGCGCGTGCACGCGGATCCATCGTGCCGGAATCCCCTGCAGCCCACCTTGCCCGTCCGATCGCATCCACTGGATCAGGGGCACAGAATCGGATCCGAGGAAGAACCAACCTGTTGGTCTTTTCGGGTCCGATTCTGCTCTGATCAGGGGGCGTTGCGGTCAGGGAGGCGAGCCATCGGACACGGATCCGGCCGTAAAAGGTGGGCTGCCACGATCGGATTCCCTAATTGCCTAATCGTTCTCACCTGAGGATCCCGGCGGAATCGCCGGAATCGATCGGTGAGTGATCGATTGGCAGGGGAATCCGTGCTGTGTATGGCTAGCTTTAGAGGAGAAAGAATGAAAACGGATTAGAGATAGGGTAGCCTGTGAACAGTTAACATTAACATATCGGGATAAACTGTGTAGAATTTTGTGATGTTGCAGGGATTGATATACAGAGTAGACACAAGGAGGTTTGGGAACTCGGAGTAGAATTTTTAAACTCGGGTTTCTCACCTGTGTTGAAATAGGCATATTATAGTGACCACAGTCTCATGGTGGTAGACCAGATGAGGTAGTAGGAACATTGGGTCCTGGAGGGACAGAAGGATATTGGAGCCAGTTCTAATTAACAACCTAAGAATCTAGTATGCTATGAGGAAAAAGTTGTTTGGTTTGGTTCTTGTGGAGGAGCGGTTTTATGTTTGGAGACGGTAGGCAGAAAACTCCTTTTTTTGTTTCTTTTCTAGTGTTTTTGGTTTGCGTTTTCCTTTTTTTGGGTTTTTTGGTTGCTCTCTGTGAGCCTATGGGTGAACGGTGCGTTATTGAATGCTTGGTCCGAGAGCGTTTTGGTAGGGTAATAGAAATGGAGCAAATGACTTACGGCTTAAAGGAAATAAGGCTCTTGTATGTTGTTAAAATTGAAGAGTTTTTATTTATATTTTTGTAATCCATAAAATACATCAAAGCTTGTACAGAGCATTTCGTGGCACACAGGGCCACTTCTTCAGGATAAGGATAAAAATATATACAGTAACAATGATCTGTGGAGTATATAATAAAAACATATATTGTCTTATGAGATTATTATTATATACATAAGTGCTTCAGTTTAAACATCTTTGTTTGTATAAAGACTTTTTGTATTTCATAAAGCTCGTCATTTTTGTGGTAATAGGAACATTTAGATTCAGATTTACTATTTAAAAGGTGTGCGCTCTACAATGAAATAAAATAAATAAAAATGCCATTATGGCAGTTTTGTCAGTTTTTTGGACTCTCGTGGCATAGTTATTTAGTTAGATAGTGAAGTAGGTAATTACCTTCAGTTTGTGTGAAGATCCTGTGGATAGGGTTTTATCCTCCTGTTTTTTGTTTGGGGTGTTCTGGTGCTTAAAATAGCATCTGTAATGACGTGTTTCTGGTGCACATGCATGTTTGGGTTCATAGGGGGCGTGTGCTGGCGCTTGTTTTGTAGATCATGGTTTTACAATTTGGGCACCGTGCGCCTGTTCCGGCGGTTATCTGCGCGCATGCGCGAGCCTTATGATGTGGGGAGCGCTACTGTGCATGTCTGGAGCTCGTGCCAGTGTGTTTCAAAGTCCTGGAGTGTGCAGGACGTAACTGCGCATGTGTGTGGCTCGACGCCTGTCAGGGCGAGTTTCTGCGCGCATGCCATAAGAATAAATATAATTATAAAAATGACTATAAAATTGAAAAATAATGATAATCTATAAGTTATACGTAACACGTGATGAGTAAAGTTTTGTAAATATCAACTGAGACAGGTAAATCCATAAGTATGAGTTAATATGACACATTGTGAGAGAGTTTTTTATTTATTTTATTTCATTGTAGAGCGCACACCTTTTAACCCTCTGAGCGTTTGCCACATGGCACGGTTTTTTTATAACCATGCCACGGGCAATCGCGGCAGAGCACAATGTGCTCCGCCGTGATTGCCAGCTCAGCTCATGGTAGTAAACATAAGCCCGGCGTCACTGGAGACGCCGGACTTATGCTGACGAAAGGCGACGCCCCTCCATTTACATGGAGGTCTATGGCGCCGCCTACCCCCGCCCCCTTCGCGTCATCGGTGACTCGATCGGGGGCGGACCCGGGAGCATCGGCATACATGCCGATGCTTCCGACCGCCGTCAGTAGACGGCGAGACCTCGGGCGTTCCTCCGGCTAACTCGGGCTGAGTTTCATGATGCATGAAACTCAGCCAGAGTTAATTCGGGGAGAACGCTCAGAAGGTTAAGTAGTAAATCTGATTCTAAATGTTCCTATTACCACAAAAATGAAGTGCTTTATAAAATACAAAAAGTCTCTATACAAACAAGGATGTTTAAACTGACGCACTCATGTATATAATAATAATCTCATAAGAAAATATATGTTTTATTGACATACTCCACAGATCATTGTTACTGTATATATTTTTATCCTTATCCTGATGAAGTGGCCCTGTGTGCCACGAAACGCTCTGTACAAGCTTGGATGTATTTTATGGATTAAAAAAATATAAAAAAAACTCTTAACAACATACGGGCGCCACAACAAGAGCCTTATTTCCTTTTAGCCGTGAACCTAAGAATCTGTAGGTGAGGTAGGAGGAGGGATTGAAACCTGGGATCAGATGGTAAGATGTCAGAGCTTGCAGACTATGAGATGTTACCATAACCATAGCTTGTCCAGAAGAGGTTTCAGGATTCCTATTCTGTGTGTATTCTGGGAAAGGTCAGGCAGGACGTGGATAGGTTCCCTCTATCAAAGGTTATGGGCAGTTGTTTCAGTGCCTTGGGGAGGATGTTTTGAACAGTATAAAGATAAAGTATAAAAATAGATCATCCTACACAAAACATCCAGAGGATGGGAAGAGTCTTGGTGTCATGAAGCTGGGCGAATTCACACATACATAGTCAGAGAGGTGAGGAGGATTCTGGGAGGTCACATGATATTTCTTTTGGTTTTCCATGCAGAGATTTCCTCCTCTGATGTCTGGTGATCATATGACCATCACAGTGCCTTGTGGGTCACTAAATCTTGAGGGACACAACAAGAAGAAAATCCTCGATGTCACCTACAAGATGATTGGTCTGCTGACAGGAGAGGTGAGCCGGGAATTGTGGGACATTATCCAGTAACAGACGCGGGATGTGTCTGGATGATGACTGTATCATTGTGTGTGTCAGGTTCCTATAAGGTGTCAGGATGTCTCTGTCTATTTCTCCATGGAGGAGTGGGAGTATTTAGAAGGACACAAGGATCTCTACAAGGACATTGTCATGATGGAGGATCAACCGCCCCTCACATCACCGTGTAAGAGGAGACTTTATTGTAAAGGAGAGAGCACTATGGAGAGTCCCCCTAGACCCCCCATCATCTGATAAACACATAGACACAATGTATTCAGTCAGTGTGTGTGTTTCCTACAGATGGATCCAGTAACAGGAACCCACCAGAGAGATGTCCCCATCCTCAAGATTTCACACAGGAAGGTCACACCACCCCTCACCATGATCAGGTAGGTGATTTACCATCATTGGTCACTATACATAAGTCTGTTTGTTACAATAAATATTTTATTATACATTACAGAAACCTCAAGGATGATAATATTGTTATAAAACAAGAATATAAGGAGGAGGTTGGGGAGTATAGTGTGATGGAGGAGTTTTCAGATGGATATAAGGATATGATGGAGATCCCTAATAACAGGAACTCACCAGAGAGATGTCCCCATCCTCTGGATTCCCAGGATCCCACACAGGAAGGTCACACCATCCCTCACCATGATCAGGTAGGTGGAGTTTAGGCCCCAATAATGTGACTGAACACTGTGATCTGTGAAAATCTTCTGATATTTAGAGATGTTATTATGTGACATTCTGTTGGTTTAGGGTGAAGATCTGAGGATCATGGAAGGTGATGATGAAGTAGAAGAGACGTATGTAAGGAATGATCAGCAATATACGGAGGAGGCTGGGATGATGGGGACATTCATAGAGGAGGAAACCCCTACAGAGATCAGCACAGGTGAGAAATAATACGTTCTACAGTATCTCTACTCTGTTACTGCTGTCCTGAGTGGGGTGGAAGCTGAGTAATATCAGCCAATAGAAGCCTGGTAATGGTCACCTGCATATTATTCTGTGTTTTATTCCCAGTTACAGAAGCACTGATATGAAAACACAGATTATGCTTTTTTTAAGAATCTCCCTCATTCCCTCTATTATCAGACAGACAGTTAACGATCACCTATCCTTCCTAGTTACGGGCTTTTCGCGCCATGTTTCCCGGGCAATCGCGGCAGAGTTCACTGTAATCTGCCGTGACTGCCAGCTCTCCTCCCAGCGCACTACACAGCGCCGGTGTCAATTGTACGTCGGCGGTGTGTGCGCAGGAAAGCGATGCCCCCTCCATTAGGTCTATGGCCCCCCGTCACTGATGACGCCAAAGACACGGGGCTGGAAATGCTCTGTGAGCCTGCAGCTATGCAGAAATGCTGCAGGCTCACGAAGAGCCAGCGATTGCACCCGATTCCGGCTGTACAGGCTTCAGGCATAATGCCCAGGAGGTTAAAGCTTTTTAAACAGTTGTTCTGAGCAGAAAGGCAAGGAGCAACAGAAAAACTGACCCCCCCCCCCACCATGCTCATTACCAGACACCTTGCCCTGTGGTCACTTGTTCTATGTTAAAAGCTCTGCTAGGATTACCAATCATCACATGATCCAGTGCTTAGGCTTGTGGTAATGTGGGGATTATGAACCTCCTGGTCCCTTTTGTTCTTTCTCTTCTGACAAGAATATCAATGTAGAAGTGATCTGACTGAAGAGGAAAAGATTCCCTGCTGGCTTTACATGCATAGAAAATCTTTTCATATAACCCTGCCAGGTTAATTTCGTTGACCTATCTAACTTACACCTATTGATTATGTTTTTTATATATATTTCAGGACTCACCATGGAGAAACCCCTCAAGAATCATCTCTTATTATCACCAGATTGTCAGAGGGAAGATGAGGACAGAAAAACGTCAATAAAAACAAGTCCGTTTTAATTAAAGTCCAATATTGTAACAATCTTGTAAAATGCCGTTCTTGATGTGTCTCTACGCGTTTCGCGATTGTGTTCGCTTCATCAGGAGAGTTTTTTTAAAACAGAACAGAATAATACATAAATGTTCGCTAGGACAAGAGAGGAGGAAGGAACTTTAGTATATGGTGGTCATAATGGGGGTCAAAAGCAAAGAGGGTGGGGAGGAAACCGCACTCACCTCGTCAGAGCGTAGTAAATAGGTGGTTATCAAATAAACGGAAGGTACACTTCCCTCGGTGGAGATGAGGGGGAGTTGATGCTCTATTTACCCCACATACACACACCCCTCACTTAGAATCCCTCACATATAGACACTATACCCTTAAAGACTCAGATCACCTACACTGACACCACTGGCCAACACAAACACACACACCCCATACAC
>CM070037.1:2235018-2245347 GCA_036250615.1 Ptychadena robeensis | reverse complement strand
GGGGGGGGGGGGGTCCGAACGGCCAGACACCAGTGTGTGCAATCATTCTGCACATAGGAGTACATTGAACTCATCTAAGTTGGAGAAGATTTGTATTATTAGATCTTTCTCTTTATTCCTCTTTCTAACTCTACTAGATGATTCCCTCATACTTCTGAGATCCCCAGCTACCCGACCATGAGGACCTGGAATCCTCGTACTATCACCTTTCCCTCTCATTTACACTCGCTACATCTCGCCCACACACACGCTTTGTCACATGATTCATGGAAGATTTATTTCTATTGAAGACTCTTGGAGAAACTCGAATCTGGCTGGATGGTGCGATGTAAAATGTGTGTGTTCAAGCAGTAGGCCGGCAAGCTGAACAATTTTGTAACTTTATAATATCACACAAAGACATCAAACACAAAACATCGGATAAATACAAATGTACAAAAGTAAAGTAGAAGGATAAATGTAAAATAAGAAAATATGTTCAATAACTATTAGAAACTAGGCTTGTGCTCAGTGGCAATGTCCCGTGTATCACAATATATTTCTCCCAATGGGTTACACTCCAGTGAGGGCTAAGGAGCCAGTTTTTAATGGATGGGGCTGCGTTTGATCGCCATAGAGCAGGAATACATGGCCTAGCTGCGTTAATGAGGTGGGGGAGGGTGGACTTCTTGTAGGCGGAAGACAGGATTTTGGTGTGGCGTAGAAGGTAAAGTGCCGGTGAAAACGGCAGTGGCCGACCCTGAAGGTGGCAGCAAATGTGGACTTGTGACCAGAAGGGGGTCAGTTTAGGGTATGACCAGAAGACGTGGAACATATCTGCGGAGGGAGAATCACATCTTCAGCATGTATCAGGGATGGAAGGGAAGATGGCATGTAGGACTGCGGGTGTGCAGTACCATCTGGTCATGATCTTGTAACCGGACTCCTGATATTTATTGGAGTTTCCGGGTTTCGGAGGCCGAGAAGGCCATGCCTATATCACTTTCCCATCTGGAGATATAGAGAGGTTTGTCCAGGGACAAAGAGTCTAGTATGAGAGTATAGAGATAGACAGTGAGTGTTGTAGTTGCCTAGGTTTGGAGCATTCGTCCTCCAGAGCGGTGAGGGGTTTATTGAAGGAGGAAAGGGGGGGGGGGGTGACAGAAAGTGGGATAGCTGGTGGGCCTTCCAGAACCCCAGTGCCTGCATGGCGGAATCAGAAAGGATGTTAGCTGTGCGCTTCCATCCGGTGGAAGAGGTGAAGTGTGAGTGATGCGTCTGCTCAGCTCTCTCCAGACCCGCAAATGTCGGAATGTCCAGCGAGGGGCAACACTGTAGAGGAGAGTCTGGTAAGCGAAAAGATCCGACAGAAAGCCTTGAAGGTGGCCTTGAGCAAGGGATGGCAATGGAGAGAGGACCCATAGTAGATATTTGAGTTTGTGCGGGCATAGAAATCCTCTAAACTGTGGGTACAAATGGATGAAGTGTTCTTTTTCCAGTCTAGGAGTCTGGCGAGATGGGCAGCCCAGTAGTATAACTGGAGACCAGGGAGGCCCAGTCCCCCTTTGGTGGGGTGTCTTCCAGTCCTGGAAAAATTGTGTTTTGACCATTTTTCCAGGTCTGACCAAATGGTCGAAAGTAGAGGCGGGAAGTTAAGTGAAAAGAGGAGGGACAAGTTGTGCGGGATTTGTATGCCGATATATTTAATGGCCTGGGGGTCCCACTTGAAGGGGAAGTGGGGTTGTAAACTGGAGACCGCCGCAGACGGGAGGGTGAGGTTAAGGGCCGTGGACTTCTGGCAGTTGATATGAAAGTTAGATAGAGTTCCGTATTTAGTAAACTCTTTCACCAGATTGGGAAGTGAGATTAAAGGGGATGAGAGTAGGAAAAGGAGGTCGTCTGCATAGGCCGAGATCTTGTGATCGCCCATGTGGATGCCAGAGATGTCAGGGTGAGACCGGATAGTACGGAGGAACGGTTCTACTGTAATGGCGAAAATTAATGGGGACAGAGGGCAGCCCTGTCTAGTCCCATTAGAAATCTGGAAGGGGTTGGAGAATATGCCATTGGCCATGACCCTGGCCGTGGGGGAGGAGAAAAGAGCCGTTATCCAGGACATCATGTGTGGACCTAACCCAATTTTCTGCAGGGTGAGGGCAAGGAAGTCCCAGTCTACTCGATCAAACGCCTTTTCAGCATCCGTCGAAAGAAAAATTGTGGGGGTGGAGGTGGTGTGTATGTGGTGCATGGCGTTGAGAACCCTAGTGGTTTCGTCTCTGGCTTCCCTGTTGGGCATGAATCCTACCTGATCTAGATGGAGAATGGATTGTAGATGGGAGTGTAGTCTATGGTCTATAATTTTGGCGAAGAGCTTGAGGTCTACGTTTAGGAGACTAATGGTGCGGTAACTTGCGCATAGAAGCGTGTCTTTGCCCTCTTTATGGAGGACCACTATGTTGGCTGCAAGGGCGTGCGGCGCTTTGATGGCATCCGAGGACAGAGCATTATAGGCATTTAAAAAGTGAGTAGAGAGCTCGGCTTGGAAGGTGCCTTCCACGCTTTGGAGTTGGATATGGCCCATGAAATTTCCTCCAGAGTTAAGGGGGCTTCCAATTTGGCTATGATGGTCTGGTCGAGGGAGGGGAGGCCGGACGCTTCTAGGTATTGGGATATAGCTCTCTTTCTCTCTTGGTCGGGGAGGGGTGATTTCAGGAGGTTATATAGCGTGGAATAATAGTCCTTAAAAGCTTGCGCAATTGCTTTGGGAGAGGTGTGTTTTGTACCTGTGGAGGTTTTGATCGAGGGGATGTAGGATCTTGCCCTAGCGTCCTTCAGTGCATGCGCCATGGATTTGCTACAGTGATTTGGTCAGGGCGGCTTTGGCTTTAGAAGTGAGATGGGACCGGAGATTTAATCTGAGTTGCGTCAGATCTGCAAGTTGTTCCTTGGTAGGGGAGCATTTGTGGGATTCCTCCACCAGGGCAATCTGTTGTAATAAGGATTCAGTCTTTTGTCACTGGTGCTTTTTCTGTAGGGAGCCTAATTTTATGAGTGTGCCTCTGATATAGGCCTTATGAGCCTCCCAGACAATTTGTGGATGGCAATCCGGGGAGCAATTAGTGTCAAAGTAGGAGGTCAGGTCAGATCTGAGTGTGTGCAGGAATTCGGAGTGAAAGATTTGTTGAGTCTCCAGTTCCACTGAGGGGGAGAAGCAGATTGAAGGGTCAAGGTCGTGGATATCGGAGCGTGGTCTGATATTGTGATATTGCCAATGGATGATGAAGTGAATGAGTCGAGACTGGAGTGGGAGGTGAGGAAGAAGTCAATGCGGGAATACGAGTTGTGGACTGGCGAGAAAAGCGCCCTCCATATGTCCACCATTTGGTGAGAGTGGAGAATGCGTTTGTGAGTGTAAATTGAGAAGTGGGAGGATCTCCTGATGAGGGTCCAGAGCAATGTTAAAATCGCCCCCAACTAAAATGGTGCCTTCACCAAAATTGGTTAGGTCACGTAGTGTGTTTTCCAAGAAAGTGATCTGGTTGTGGTTAGGAGAGTAGACATTAGAAATTGTAAGTAGTTGGGAGCCCACTTTGCCCTTCACACTCAGCACCCTGCCCTCCGTGTCTGTAAAGGTGTCTATGAGCGACCAGGGGACGTCTTTGGAGATGAGGATCGAGACTCCTCTGGATTTTTTATCAGGCGAGCTGGAGTGGTAAACAACAGGGTAATGTCTGTTGTTCAATGTGGGAATCTGACTAGTCCGAAAGTGGGTCTCCTGGAGGAGCACCACATGGGCCCTGACGATGGCACTCAGTGAGGACCACCCTCCCTTAACGTTGTAGGAGAGGCACTTTATAGATGGAAGCATGGTGTCTGTGTCGCACGGAGCAGAGGGATAAGGAGAGACGGGGGGTTGGAGAGGAGGGGTTGTTTAGGGTGGGTTACAGCCGGGGGGCAGAGAGAAATCAGGAGGAGAGATAAGACAGAGAAAAAAAAGGAGAGATTAGAGAGAAGAATCAAATAATATACAATATTACGAGTCCCAATTGGGGACAACAATACACAATAATAACGAGTCCCAATAGGGGACAACAGTTACTACCTTAAGGCTTACAAAGCCTGCTGGTCCTTAGCACTATAGGGGAGGACCTCCGCCCGTGTAGGCCGAAGCCGGGCCTCAGTTTTTGGCCGCGCGGCGGAGGTGGTGAAGAGTGCGGCCCAGCAATCCAGAAGTACCTGGGATGTGTCCAGGGGGAGTCCGCAGGTCGAATCCAGGTAGATGCCTGTCCGGGCTGGTGGTGGTGGAGTGGATTTAGTCCGGGTTTTGGAGCTGAAGAGTGGAGCTCAAGGATGTGCTGCCATCCGCTATGGCGCCAGACCACGCCCCCACGATCTTTTTACTTTTAAACCTGGCAAGTTTGGAGTTCAAGTGATACCGTTTATTGGCTAACTGAAGTCATTAGAGAAGCAAGCTTTCGGGATATCGCAGATCCCTTCTTCAGGCTAATACAATCCTGGTTCTTGAAACTTACATTTATACACAAAATAACATGGTCATAAATATTTGAACAAAAGAAACAGTTTTGTCTTGACACACATGACTGATGGAGGTGTGTCAAGACAAAACTGTTTCTTTTGTTCAAATATTTATGACCATGTTATTTTGTGTATAAATGTAAGTTTCAAGAACCAGGATTGTATTAGCCTGAAGAAGGGATCTGCGATATCCAGACAGCTTGTTCTCTAATGACTTCAGTTAGCCAATAAACGGTATCACTTGAACTCCAAACTTGCTGTATTTATCAATGGCTAACACGGTACAACACTC
This sequence comes from Ptychadena robeensis, assembly GCA_036250615.1. NCBI lineage: Eukaryota > Metazoa > Chordata > Amphibia > Anura > Ptychadenidae > Ptychadena > Ptychadena robeensis. The sequence continues at coordinate 2,240,540 of CM070037.1, read as the reverse complement.
TACTATTACTTTTAAACCTGAAATGGTATTGCCTTTAAAGTCCCTAAATACCAATATCACGTAAACTGGTATGGAGAGACACACCATCTTCTTTCTCATAGATTCCACAAATATATCCTGAAGAAGTGACCAGTTGGCCACAAAACTCTGTTTATATTCTTTTACGTGGGTACCATTCACTACCACATCTTCCAAGATTGTGAAGGGGGCCAAACATTTCAGGAAAAGTGGACCATGGGAGAGCAACTGGAAAGGTCTTTGAGGTGTTGGGTCAGGTCGTAGTCAAAGTAAAACATCTGTTTATTAATCTCTCCTAGGGTGACTCCAAAAAAAAAAGGAATCAATTCAGTGCCACATCCCATTCTGTAACATAATCTATTTAGCACCAAAAAATATTGGCCCCTTGGTGGTCCTGGGACTTTAACGGCACAAAGTCTAATGGTATAAAGTAAACCAAAATATGTTTTATTGTAACAAAATTAATAATTATATATCTTCCCCACTCCAATGTGGGCATGCAATCAGTGAACAGTTACAGTGATAAGTAAATGATGACTGGTGAATTCTGGGAGAATCTACAGATGGCTCTCCAAACTCAAGAACACCTTCTCACAATCTGAATGATTTGCACGATACAGTATTGAGTTAGATCCGACGTTTCACCCCTCCGGGCTTCTTCAGGGATCCAATTTTAGATTAATAACAACATATGATCCATATCTGCATAGAAAACAAATCATCAACAACAAGTGGGGAAGATATATATATTTTTTTATATATTATTTATTTTGTTACAATAAAACATATTTTGGTTTACTTGATGCCACTAGACTTTGTGTTGTTAAAGTCCCAGGACCACAGAGGGTCCAATATTTTTCATAAAAAGTACAACACGTGCTTGCTTCAAACAATAATGTTATAAGACAACATGAGATGTGGGTACATGTAGACCAATGCAAGTCATGTGTACCAGAAAAATGATACTGCCTTTCTCTTATAGATCATAATTCCTAAAAACGTCAAGGTTGGTTAAGGCGATAGCACCAGGACACCGTGCACTTCTGCATCGACATGCTATCGCCTTAACAAACGTCATTCACATCAACCCCAAATACAAGGGGCCAGGCTCTGACCCCGTCTTATTTGACGCCTTGACCTCATCTATACATATATTACCACGTTTTCATGGCAAGGTTGGTGTATCTCTGTTCTGGGGAGGTCCCGCGTCTAGCACCACTTATGTTTTCTGCTTTATCCTTACTTTGTGACATATCAACTCTAACCGTCCGACCAGCCTCTACCTCTTGAGGGAGTCGAACGACGAAACGTACGTCGGGGTGGCGTGTTCCACCGTTGGACGGTCCACATCTCCCTGTTCCATCTTTTTGGAGATGCTCATACCTTCTGTTCAAACCTTGGGCTTGTGATCTATGCTGTTGATATGTTTGATTTACTATGTACCTATGTGTGTATATATTTTGCGCCTATTGATGGCCACCATTGTGTCAATCCATACTGATCTAGGTCGAGCGCCTAGATACTGACATATTAAATGTATTTGCTTTTTACCTCTTGTCTCTGATCTGCTTACCCTGAAGCCGTTAAAGTCCCCCTGCCCCGGTAGTTGATACTGGGGAGATTCTTTGGTTCTTTCTCTACCTTAAACATTCTCCCACTGTTTTTGATGCTGGAGATTACATGTGTTGTTTGTCATACAAAACATTTCCAAAGTCATGCAGTACAACTAGAAAAATAATTAACCAAATTGTTCTGAGTAAGTAGTGTTCTGTCATAGAAGTTTTGGACCAAACAGAACTGATTTATTAGATTTCCCACCAAGAGGACCGGACATTCATGGACCATTCGGTTCAGTCTCCTCATTCACCTTGTTTGGGTTAGGGCCTCCTTTAACTGTTCATTTAAACATTTAAACCTCCCCTAGCGCTCTGCTGAGGTCCAGGATTTTCCATTAACAAAAGCGCCACTATAGACTTTAATGGAATTTTTGATGATGTTTTGTCTGTACAAGGGGGTCTAGTAGGACATCCTGAAGATAATAATGTTTGAAACACACAATTTTATAAAAAAAATATTACGTTTTTAAAAAAAAAAAAAAAGAAGCTATAATTTGAATGATAAAATCTTTAAAATACTTATTTTGTATGAACGATTTCAAACACGTATGTATTCAATTTGTTTTTTGGGTTTATAATAAAAAATTTGAATCAATTGGAAAGTTTTTTTTACTTTGAATTGATTGGATACAGGTATCACTGGCATTAGTACAATTCCCTTTGGCACCTCTCCCTTGGTGGTGATGACTTGGTGCATCACACCAGGGGACAGAGGTTTAACTTCAAATGGGCACATTGGGGAATCCATCACGAAAAACAGTTGTGTTCTCATAGATGACACCTGTTTGTGTTGTGATTAAAATTTTAAATCTCCCTGTGCCGCCCTGATGTGACATCATCCTCCACAGGGGGGTTATTGGGGGTGGGAGGGGGGATCCGTTCTCACTGCAGCATACTCTTCAGAGATCGGAACCATTGGCGCGCGATATGGTGAATTTGCGGGTAGTATCGGCCCACCAAACCAGCTAAGTGAACCTGTACAAGGTTAAAAAAAAAAAAAAAGAATAACTTTGTTTTTAAGTAATACATTTTTATTAAACAGTATCAAAGAGCAACAGAACAGATCAGCAATAGTAGAACAGTAAAAAAGAAGGGCAAAGTAGTTTACAGGTAAAACGACACATGATGACAACAATGTCCAGTGAGGGAATGTCCAGCACTCAGCCAACCCTGCTTTGGAGGCTATGTTATGTGATGACCCGCAATAGGCGCCTGCTGAGATCGCCGAAAGATCATCTATGACCCAGTCTGGGAATTAACTAGAGGGGCTATTCACCAAAGTGGCCTTATTGAGGATGGCCGTATGGGCACAGAGGTACACCAGCTGTAGGCTCTATATTGAGCCAGCATGTGTTGGGTTATAGCCCTCCACCAATAAATAAAATTGAGGCTGAGGAGCGAGACAACCTACAACAGATTATTTTTAGAAATGGTGGGAGGGGAGGAGATAGTGGAGAAAAGTATGGTGAGCAGGAGAACCTCAAAAACGAAGTGCTTGTAGGGTTAGGCTATTGAGCAGGGGCCTCAGGCAAGTAGTCACTGAATCTTGAAGAGGATACAAGGGCCCCACGTAGCGGTGCTGAAACTGGGCGATGGATGTTCACTGGCGCTATGAGATAGATTCTCCAAATGCTTGGAGAGGGTGGGTCCAAAGACAAAGAAAAAGTACTCGGCCTACCAATTCTATGTTGGTCATCACTGAAAACAAAAACTTCTTACCTTATCCTGCGTATACAATTCATGTGGATTGTTGACATTTTCGATTTTGAGGAACTACGGTATATGGCTATGGAAAAAAGTAAAGCAGACACGACTTACGGTAGATGAAAAATGTAAACATGAAGATTGTCGGTTGTTTCAAACTTTGATTTCTAGTTTGATCTACAAGTCCTCAAACGGCAACTTATAATAGATTATCTGAATATCACGCACTGGTATCCCGGGTAACAACATCACTGGAACTAGAACTGTGTTCCTTCCAGTATGGGTACAGAGAATACTATGACAAAAACTTCCGGTATTCATCCAACCATTTATTCACCCATAAACTAGATGTTCTTTAGAGTGTAATCCTAAGGTAAAGCTTTAATATTCCCAAAGGATGTGTTCCACTTTGAAAAGCCTGAGCTATGATTTTAAAGTCTGTGTGGATATTCCATCTGCATTTCTAGACAAAGCCCTGGCGACCTGAGGCTTTTTCCTCACTATTTATCAAGGTCAAGGGTGCCTCCTGCAGATGAGACAAGAAGCTGTGTTTCAGTACTATTCTTCTAGATCTGATTTTTAGGATTTTGCGTTGATACCCTTTTTCCTTACTCCCAAGTAACCTGCGGTTTGGTTTCAAGATTCACTCTTGAGAGGGATAGTATTAATGTCCATGGCATTGGCAAACACTCCCAAGCGTCCGAACACCCAGAATACCCTTCCACTACTCACCCCATGTCGGTCTTGTGTGTTGGTCCTTTAGTACTTTGTATGTTATTTAGTTTGGTTTGGTGCAGCTATTTAAACCAAATAGTTCAAGTTTAGAATTGACCTATATACATCTAACAATGGGGAAACCTAGTAGAAACCTTCCAATCCTTGATGTGGCCATTACACTAGTAGCAAATTACTATCTTTGATTGAAAATGGGTAATTGGAATGGACTGGCGGGGTAGGTAAGAATTTTACCTCATCAGGAAAAGTTCTACGAGCAGACGTTTCCTGTCACTCTAGTGCAGAGGTGCCCAACACGCAAGCCCGCGGCCGCAACGGCCGTTTCCGTTGTTGGCGGCCCCCCCCCAGCGGCGGCCGCTTGCTGGCCCGTGCCTTCACTCACAATCACATGTTTGCCCATTGCCCGCCGATCAGAGGGTGCTTCTTCGCCGGGATGTTCCTTTCAGCAGAGGAGAGCTGAGGAAAAAGGGAGGAAACTGTCAGCCTACGGCTGGACTGTGGCACCTGTGTCAACCAATCCGCAGCACGGAAGCAGTTCTCAACTCTCCTCCATTCCTGCTGACTGATGACACGGGGCTGGTACGCAGGGATCAGAAAGAAGGTGTATCTTTATTATGTCCCATAAAATCCACGATTAAATCCAACCCAACTGTTATTATTGCCTAGTCATAGAAATAGGTGACATGACAACGATGGACGTGGGCAATGTGGACATGGCTAAGGTGACATGGGGAAAGGTGACATGGGGCGGCAAAGGTGACATGGGGGATAAGGTGACATGGGAAGAGGTGACATGGGGCAAATAATTCATGGACAAAGGTGACATGGGGGAAGGAAGGTGACATGGGCAGAGGTGACATGGCAAAAATTACATGGCCAAATCGGTGACATGGGCAAATGGTGACATGGGGAAGGTGACATGGCCAAAGGTGACATGGCAAAGGTTGACATGGTCCTTAAAGGTTGACCGGGGAGGAAACTGGGGAAAGGTGACATGGGGAAAGGTGACATGGCAAAGGTTACACGGCAAAGGTTACATGTGCAAAGGTTCAACACAAGCAAAAGGTGACATTTGCAAAGGGACATAGGAAAGGTGACAGGGAAGGAAAGGTGAAGACATGGGAAGGTGACATGGCAAAGCTTACACGGCAAAGGTGACATGGGAAAAGGTGGACATGACGAAAGGTGACATGGCAAAGGTGACATGGCCAAAGGTGACAGGCCAAAGGTGACATTTCATTTGAAGTATATTTAAAAAGTTGTCCTGGTGTGTTATTAAAAAAGTGAAAAAACAATGTCTTCAGCTACGCCTCCGGACACATTCTTTCTTAAAAAATGATTATGTAAGTCAGGGTATAGATAGAAAAAAATGTTATGGCGGCCCTTTAGTGGTGCTGAGGGCCGCAATTGTGGCCCCTCCATATCAACTCAGTTGGGCACCATGCTCGA
>CM070037.1:2214330-2226267 GCA_036250615.1 Ptychadena robeensis | reverse complement strand
GAGTGTGTGGTGAAGGTGGGGAGGGAACCAGGGTAGGAGAATGGAAGGGGGAATAGGAGAGGGACACATGACACCAGGATGTGTATAAAGCAATGATGGTGATAATTAAGTAGCGAATCTCACAAGTAAAGGATTGGTAGATAAATTCCAGGTTGATTGACTGCTGAGAGGCAATCCTGCAAGGGATGTTAGGGACCAAGTTGAGAGTAACCACAGCCAGTACATGGGTATCAATAGTTAAGTAGAGGTGGCACTTACGCTTGGTGAAGACAGGAGAGGTAGGAGTACAGGGTCCGTTACCAAGCAGGGTCTGGCTGAACTGGTGGACCATACTGTGGCTTTCCTTAAGAAGCCCCCCACTGCCGCGCACACCGGTGCGCGCCGGCGACGCCACACACAGCACCATCCACAGGGCGCATATCCATGACCTCACCGCCGAATGCCGGGCATGCCCGGGGTGCAGACCTCAGCCAGGCATCTGGTTGCCATGGCGACCGGGCAGGCGGTCACACCCAGCGCGCCAGACACCACCCATATGCCTCAGAGATCCCAGTGCAGGCAACGCCCACACGCCAGCGCATCGCCCCACCCCTCCCATCCGCACCCCAACACAAAGTGGCAGGGGGCCTGACAGCGAGGCCACGCCCACCCTGGGCAAAGAGAGGCACCAGAGCAGCGGGCACGGCAGCCGCCACCCCCGTATCTTCTGCCCGGGCAACAACATGGCCGACTCCCGGTGGATCGGTCCCCTCCAATGGCAGGGGCCGGTCCAATGCCCATCAGATGGGATGGGACACCTGAGGGTCTGCAACCCGGACTGCATGTAGTCCCCACCCCCAAGCCTCCATCCCCTTAAAACCCACCACAGGGGTATTTGCATGTTATAGGTAAGGAGGAGGGGTTAACAAGTATATGCACGATATTGGTATAGAGGGGTTTGATAAGGTATACAGGTATATGTGGTATACAGGTGAAAAAAGATATTAGCCACTCCATGTATGGGGAGGGGGGGGGGGCAGGGAAGAGACAAGGAGGAGGAGGGGGACTAAGTCCGAGAAAAGGGGCAGGGATGAAGTTCCCCATGGATGAAAGGTGTGGAGTAAAAGGAGAATATAGGTGGCAACCTACTGACTGTCGTCCATTCCTGACAAACAATGCCGTGCATCCCTTCACCATCAATATGCATCAAATGCTGTAAATGTTCAATATCTTGTCAACAATCTGTAGAGTGATCAATGTGACAGTAGTTAGACTGTAAGAGCATGGTTCAGAGTATGGTTTAAGATAAAAAGGGAAAAGGGGGAAGAAAACCGTTAGGGAGATTATAGGGGGCTTGGTGGACGCCTAAGAGAGGAAAGCAATAGCCTAAGATCAAGGAAGTGTGGGGGTGTACTCGGTCTAACACTATGACCGACAGGCAGTCCGTTTTGTATTTATGTTCCAAAGCTAGATGTCGACCAATGGGTGTAGATATGTCGCCGACTGTTCCAGTGAGGACGTGTTGGTACATGCGCTGCCATAGCATTCTTTTAGTTTTCCCCACGTAGAACGATCCACATGTGATCAACAGAGTAGATATACTACAGCGTGGGTTTTGCAGTTGGCAAAGTGGCGTGGGGTAAACTTTTTGCCATTAGGTAGAGTAAAGTTATCATGAGGTTTAATGAGTTGGCAGCATTCGCACTTCCAATCGCGACAGGGAAAAGTCCCCAAACGTCTACATGTATCTCCACGTTTAGACCCTGAGAAGTGGCTTTGGGTCAGAGTGTCTTTTAATTTACTGTATTACTTGGCAAAAATTAATAAAAATAATTAACACAAAAAAAATATCACAAGAGAACTTATAAAAGTTGTTCACTGTTGGACACTGGTGTTTCTTGACTGTGTCTGTGATGATGTCATTGACTACAACTTTAGTGATGATTTAGTAAAGACTTACCAACACTTTGCTCATCATCATTACACCTATGACTATGGACCATGGGTTTCCATTTCCCACACCCTCAGCCACCTAACTAAGATAGAAGGAGCAATATTGATAATAAATAATTCTTAAGTAAGATGTTTGTAACTCGGGGGAGGGGGGTTACCTGTGATTGTTTAGGAACCCCTTTGACAGTAAAAAAACATCAATAGATAAAATAATGCAAAAAAAAAAACCACTCAGAATCCTCCTAACCTCTCCGGTCAGCAGGTAGATAATGCCCAGAGTGAGGTTAAGTATCTTCTCAGTCACGTGACTCTGGTACTTGTCCATCTCCATTGATGTGGTCATGTGATCTATGCAGCTTTCCCTGTAGATGGATAGTGAAGAATTATCTGGACAGCACTGGATGTAGACCAGGAAGCAGACTGTAAGTGATTATTAGGTGGGCTCCCTGTTTTGAAAATAACAAACAAGGAGCCTAAAATTTACAGACCTTTCTATATAGTTGCCCCCACCATACTAGTGTAACCACCTTTATTGGTGATGCTACTGTATGTGTAGAACTGTAGTATTCTTCTATTGTTGAAATTGGCGGAAACCCATGTGTATCAGGGTAATTAATGTCACCACCAACTCACCTGAAGGTCAGACCCTGAAGAGGTTACATTCCATGCTATACAACCAAGTGATAAAATATGTCACAGGGACTATGAAGGATGAACACGACAGAGTTACTGGGTGTAATATAAAATAATATCTTATTACCTCCTCTGCTGCCAGTCCCAGCAATGTCTCCTCTACATCTCCCACACAATCACCTCACAGATGACACTTTCATGTCTGGGAAGGTTCTCATTCATCCAGATCATGGTATATGGAGGATGAGGACAGACATGACGGGGGTTACTGGGTGTAATATAAAATAATATCTTATTACCTCCTCTGCTGCCAGTCCCAGCAATGTCCGCTCCGTACTCCGTCCAAAAACACCTCACGGAGCGTCACGTCGCTCTCCAAGGTCATTTCCGGCTTACACCAATTATCACTTCCTGTCTACCATAGAGGCTGCGTATCTACAACATGATACATAGATTTAGATCTGCAACATAGAATTACGGAGGGTGCATGAGTGCTCCTTTTAGTGGAGTTAAAAAATATCGCATCTCCAACCCAGAACTCATCACGTGACAGGACAGTCCCGCGATCTCGGTGTTTCCTCATCCTGACTCCTCCTCCGTGATCCCAGTGCCGGGTACAGGAGAGCAGAGAGTGTCCATCAGTCACCATCCTGCTGCCACCCGGCAGTGTCCTGGATCCTTCACTATGAGGAAACACTGAGATCGCGGGAATGTCCAACCATGGTGAAATGTTACACATAGGAAGTCTATATGGTGGACAGGAAGTGATGTTTTTATCACCCGGAAATGATCTGTAACGGAGACGTGAAGCTCCGTGAGGTGATTGTGGGGGAAGTGTAGAGGAGACATTACTGAGACTGGCAGCAGAGGAGGTAATAAGATATTATTTTATATTACACCCAGTTACCCCGTCATGTCTGTCCTCATCCTCCATATACCATGATCTGGATGAATGAGAACCTTCCCAGACATGGAAGTGTCATCTGTGAGGTGATTGGGAAGGAAGGGGAGGAAGTGGGGGGGGAGACATTGCTGGGACTGGCAGCAGAGGAGGTAATGAGATATTATTTTATATGACACCCAGTAACCCACGCCCTGTCCTTGTCCTCCATAGTCCTTGTGACACATTTTATCACTGAGGTGTATAGAGTGGAATGTAACCCCTTCAGGATCAGACCGAGTTGCAGACATCCAAGATCCAATAACTGATATATAAGAACGTTGCTCCTTCAGCTGTCTCAGTGGGAGGCTTAGTGTGTGGCTGATGGTAACCCCCTTGACTTTTTTCGTATTTTTGTACATTGTAGCCCTAAGTTCAATGTTTTGAATTTCATGTGAGGGATCAGAACACAATAGTCTAAGTTGGTGAAGTGAAATTAGATAAATATATAAATAAAATTATTATTTAGAAATACAAAACAGAAAATTGTCACTTTCCTATGTGTTCCCCCCCTTTGTTAGGAAGCCCATAGAAAGCTCTGGTGCAACCAAATTAGATGCAGACGTCACTTAATTTTGTACATGATGTCCACCTGTGTGCAATCTAAGTGTCACATGATCTGTCATTAAATATAAACATTGAGTTCGCAAAAAGGCATGTGTGAGACTCGCAAAATGCATAGAGGCAGATGTTCTGGTCTGATGACAAAAACGCTATGTCTGGTGCAAACCCAACATATCACATCACCCCCAAAAAACACCATTCCCACTGTAAAGCATGTCGGTGGCAGCATCATGCTGTGTGTGTGTGTGGGGGGGGGGGGGGGTTACCAGCCAGGACTGGGAGACTGGCCAGAGTTGAAGGAAAGATGGATGGAGCTAAATACAGGGGTATTCTTCAGCAAAACCTGTACCACTCTGTGCATTATTTGAGGCTAGGACAAAGGTTCACCTTGCAGAAGGACAATGACCCCAAACACACTGCTAAAGCCACACTTGAGGGGGGTTTAAGGGAAACCATGCAAGAGAAAATCTGTGGTCAGATTTAAAGATTGCTGTTCACAAGTGCAACCCATCTAACTTGGTGGAGCTGGAGCAGTTTTGCAAAGAGCAATGGACAAATATGGCAGCTCATAGAAACTTATCCAAAGCCACGTGGATCTGTGATTGCTGATTGTTATTAGAAGGAGCATAAGAAGAGTTACTAAACAAAAGTAAAAGCACATTGCCACAGTAGTAGCAGCACCTTTGTGAAGATGGGTACAGCGTGACTGGAGGGGATACAGACGTAACCTGAGTAGATGAACCATGAGAGCTGTGTATGATCTAGATCACATTCTATATTATACTACAGATTGTATTGAAGTGTCATAGAGATTAAATATTTTGTGTTGAATGAGAAACTCCTGGATGGCATTGTGTCTCGGGGGTCTTCTGATCAGTGACATCAGTCTCGAACATCTGTGATGATTAGTTTGCCAGGTGAGAACAATGAAAGGAGAACTACTAAATAAGAATGTTCCAGCAATATGGGAAAGAGAAAGGATCTTTGCTGCAGAAAAGTGTGAACTAGTTGAATATTTTGGGCAAGGTATGAAATCCTCATATTTCACCAAACGTCCTGGTAAAATTGTGATTTGTGGTGACTCGGAACATACACAGGTTCCTGCAGATAAAACGAGGAAGGTTTCTGCCAGACAAATACATCAGATAAGAAAGCCGCTGCTAAACTGCCATCACAAAGCAGCAGGTATTTGAAGCTGCTGGTGCCTCTGGAATCCCGGTAATATCAAGATGCCGGACCCTCTGGAGGATGGCAGTTATGTATAAACCTTCTATTCGCTCCCCTTATCACTGACCACAGAAACGGCTTCAGGGGCCCAGAACTACATGAAGGCTCATTTCAGCCTTTTTTACTCATGAGTGGCGGGCAACCCTGGATGTTTTGTATAAAGCTGGGGGGTTGGGGGACGAATTCCATGCCCAAAACAGCGCCCAAATAGCTGGCTTGCGCCATGGACACATCATGCCGATGTGTCCATAAGGCTCGCCCTTTTTTCAATGTGGACCTAAATATCAAAGAGTAAATGTTTCACCGCCACCAACATAAGAAACCATGGCAAAACTACAAGTCCAGTCATATAGCATGCAGAGATAGATTGTGTGTCACTGTGGCTGTGTTACAGGTGGTGCACAGTCCTAGATGGTGATGCTAATTAAGAGTGATGAAGGGCGATGGAGGAGCTAAAGAGGAGAGAATATCTATAAGACAGCATGCTAGGAAATAATGGGGGAAATGATCATATACACCAAACTGTGTGCAGAGTTATGTGATGTCACAGTGAATGGTGTACAGAGTGGATCCAGGGAGGTTGGTGATCTCTGGTTGTGGAGGGACTCTATTAGTGGGGTATCTCCGGCAGGAACCTTGTGAAATGTAGGTGAAGTAGGAAGAGCGTCACAGACATGGCGTCTGATAGAGGAGAGGCCGAAGATGTAGCCAGGGCTAGGGGGAGCGTCCAAGTGTTCTGTTATTTAACTGCAGTCAGAGTGGACAGTCAGAGGAGGCTGAGAGACAAAGAATCGGTGGAGAGTCCTGCGGGGCTTTTTTCTTTTGGTACGTGTGTCCACCCTCTAGAAACGCCATTTATAGCTGAATTGTAGGGGTTTTGTTTTTTATTGTCAGGCCATACCCCGCTCTCATCTGTATTAATAGGGTGAGGAGGATTCTGGGAGGGTGCATGATATTTCTTTTGTTTTCCATACAGAGATTTCCTCTTCTGGTGTCTGGTGATCGTATGACCATCACACTACCTTGTGTCTCACTAAATCTTGAGGTACAGAACAAGCAGAAAATCCTATATGTCACCTACAAGATGATTGGTCTGCTGACAGGAGAGGTGAGCCAGGAATTGTGGGACATTATCCAATAACAGATGCTGGATGTGTCTAGATGGTGACTGTATCATTTTGTGTGTCTGCGTCCCCCGAAAGCTAACTGTTAATGCAAAGGGCATTGGAGCTCACCTGTCCACCGTTCTTCCGCTGACAGGTCCTTGTCCGGGATCTTCTTAGAGTGAGAAGAGGAGGAGAGGCGATAAACTTAACTGACGGTGCCTGAGCAAGTCCCTCACCTCTCCTTGTGTAATATATATTACGGATAAAGCTTTGACAATGTATATGACACAAAATGTGCATTACCATTCTACAATGTTCCCTTATGCTTAAAGTATAATTTAAAACATAAACAATATCTTCTAGCTCAGCCTGCTGTCCTTATAGATTGAAAATGTTATGTGCGGCCCTTTAGTGATTCTGAGGGCCCTCCAAATCAACTTAGTTGGCCACCACTGCTATAATGTGTCAGGATGTCTCTGTCTCTTCTATGTTCAGGGTGGAGAACAAGATGACTATAACACGGTTATTAAAGAAGAGTGTAAGGAGGAGGATGAGAAGTATGGTGTGATGGAAACACCTAATAACAGGAACCCACCAGAGAGATGTCCCCGTCCTCTGGATTCCCAGGATCCCACACAGGAAGGTCACACCATCCCTTACCATAATCAGGTATATTTACCATCATTGATTACTATACATTAGTCTGTTTGTTACAATAAATATTTTATTATACATTACAGAGTGCAAACCTCAAGGATGATAATATTGTTGTTAAACAAGAATATAAGGAGGAGGATGAGGAGTACGGTGTGATGGAGGAGTTTTCAGATGGGTATAAGGATATGATAGAGACCCCTAATAACAGGAACCCACCAGAGAGATGTCCCCGTCCCCAGGATCCCACACAGGAAGGTCACACCATCACACACCAGGATCAGGTAGGCTCCAACAATGTGACTGAACTTCTGATATTTAGAGATGTTATTATCTGACATTCTGTTGGTTTAGGGTAAAGATCTGAGGAACATTAAAGTTGAAGATGAAGTAGAAGAGACGTATATAAGGAATGATCAGCAATATACGGAGGAGGCTGGGATGATGGTGACATTCATAAAGGAGGAAACCCCTACAGAGATCAGCACTGGTGAGACATAATACATTCTAATGTATGTCTGCTCTTTTACTGCTCACTGATTGGTCATGAGTAGGGTGGAAGCTTAGTTACATCAGTTAATAGAAGGCTGGTAATGGTCTCCTTGTGTTATTCTGTGTTATATACACAGTTACAGGAGCACAGGTATGAAAACACAGATTATGCTTTTCTGAGGTTTTAAGACTCTCCCTCATTTTCTCTATTATCAGACAGACAGTTAATGATTACTTGAAGCTTTTTTAACAATTGTGTTGAGCAGAAAGGTAAGGAGCAACCTAAAGACCTCCCCAAAAAAGGGGGAACCCCCCCCCCAAACCATGCTCATTACCAGACACCTTGTCATGTGGTCACTTTTTCTATGTTAAAAGTTCTGCTAGGATTAACTCCTCACAAGATCCAGTGTTCAGGCTTGTGGTGGGGTGAGGATTATGCACCTCCTGGTTCCCATTGTTCCTTCTCTTCTGATAAGGATGCCTCTGTAGAAGTGATCTGACTGAAGAGGGAAAGACTACCAGCTGGCTGGACATCCACATAGAAAATCTGTTCATAAAACCCTTCTGGATTCATTTCGGTGACCTATCCCACGTACACCTATTGATCATATTTTTTATGTATATTTCAGGACTCACGATGAAGAAACCCCCCAAGACTTATCTCTCATTATCTTCAGATTGTCAGAGGGAAGATGATGACATCACAAGAGATTGTGTAGGAGGAAAGACAAAGACCTCACCTATCAATAGGTTACCCCACAGTGCCGACATACCATTAAATGACTTTAAGCTCCCTCATACTGTGCAGGATGGTGCCGGAATTCTGGAAAATACCTTTTCTGGTCCTAGAGGCAGAAAAGGTTTCATGTCTAAACAAAGACTTTCTGTAGTTCTGCCATCTCAGGCAGGACAGAAACCATATTCATGCAGTGAGTGCAGAAAACGTTTTTCAAATAAATCACACCTTGTTAGACATCAAAGATCTCACACAGGAGAGAAGCCATATTCCTGTCCTGAGTGTGAGAAATGTTTTTCAGAGAAATCAACCCTTGTCAGACATGAAAGATCTCACACAGGAGAGAAGCCATATTCCTGCCCTGAGTGTGAGAAATGTTTTTCAGAGAAATCAGACCTTGTCAAACATGAAAGATCTCACACAGGAGAGAAGCCATATTCCTGCCCTGAGTGTGGGAAATGTTTTCCAGAGACATCAAGCCTTGTCAGACATCAAAGATGTCACACAGGAGAGAAGCCGTATAGCTGCCCTGAATGTGAGAAATGTTTTTCACAGAAATCAACCCTTGTCACACATCAAAGATCTCACACAGGAGAAAAGCCGTATTCCTGCCCTGAGTGTCAAAAATGTTTTTCAGAGAAATCACACCTTGTCACACATCAAAGATCTCATACAGAAGAGAAGCCGTATTCCTGCCCTGAGTGTGGGAAATGTTTTTCAGAGAAATCGCACCTTGTCAGACATCAAAGGTCTCACACAGGGGAGAAGCCATATTCCTGCTCTGAGTGCGGGAAATGTTTTACACAGAAATCACACCTTGTCAGACATCAAAGATCTCATACAGGAGAGAAGCCATATTCCTGCCCTGAGTGTGAGACATGTTTTTCAGAGAAATCACACATTGTCAAACATCAAAGATCTCACACAGGGGAGAGGCCATATTCCTGCTCTTAGTATGGGAAATGTTTTTCACTGAAGTCTCTTGTTAGAGATGAAAGATCTCACACAGGGGATAAGCCATATTCATGTCCTGAATGCAGAACGTCACTCTGGTACATGATTTCCCTCTAGACTCTCCCAAATTTATCTCTACTCACCCCTCCTTTGCTTCCATGATTGTAATGCCCTAGGGCAGTGATGGCGAACGTTTAGAGACCGAGTGCCCAAATTGTAACCAAAAACCCACTTATTTATTTCAAAGTGCCAACTTGGCAATTTAACCAGAATTTCACACACCGATCCTGGGTAATAACTCGGGTTCAGTTGTCGTTCATAGGGGATCAGTGCAGTTACAAGCTTCCTGTATATCCTAGGTCCCTGTGCAGGACTACAGACCCCAGCATGCATATAGTCTTCTGTTAGTGTTTCATGGTAATCTGATGACAAAGCACAAAAGGCAAAGACCCAGCTTGCTGTGTGAAGAAACTACAACTGCAAGCATTACATTCTGCCAGTTGCTAAAGAACTACACTACCCAGCATGCCCTGCTGCCTTTTCTAGCTGTTTCAGAACTACAACTTCTAACCTGTGAGAATTCTTCTGCCTTCTCTTATCATTTTGTCTTCTACTCACACACAATTACACATGCTCTCTCTTACACATTACATACACACCTTTGGTGCTGTGTGCAATAAGAAGAGAGGGGTAGGATACTGACAGCATTGAGAGCCAATGGGCTGCAGTTCTTTCCTCCATCAGCCTCTGTGTTGGCTGACAGGGAGGGCTCCGAGTGCCATTTCTGGCACCCGTGCCATAGGTTGGCCATCACTGCTCAGGGGATTTCCTACACATCTGGGGGACCTGCCCCCTCCTCTACAGTTTATCTGACTGCCACAAGACATTCTTAGTATGGTTCTCCTGGATCCAGATGTTCCACAGGACTCTTTCTCTGTCTCCAAATTGTAAACATTCTTACTATTTTCTATCCGGGTAAAGTGGTTAATTTCTCTGGGGTTTTACCCTCATTAGTTTCTCACTGATGTTATTCTAGATATTACATGGTGTTACCTTTTCTCATCTGCAGTGCACTGTTGTGCCAGTTGCAATATTTTGTGTTTTTAATTTTTTTTGCCAAAGAGTGTATGGTTTCATCATTTTTATGTTTAATCTATATTATGCAAATGCTGCCTCTCTATGTGCTGCTCAGTAATATTGTATATTTGATCATTGTATTTGCCTTTTATCAGTAGACCTGTCATTGTATTGTTTCCCAAACTTTAAAAAAATGAGTCAGTCACAGGATCCATGTGCTTCTTGTCACGAGGCAGAGAACGATCTGAAAAGGAGATTTGTCTGATCTGGAGAATTAAAGGTGTATATGGAAACTCAGGTTCAGATTCGTGACTCAAAGGGACGGAAGGCCCCCAAGGAATGTCTCACAAATAAAGCTGTCACTGGTATTTCATGTGACCTGGCCTAGTGCGGTAGAAATAGTGAGAGAATTAGACTGTCCATACTTACCTTTGTCTGGTTTACTATTCTTTCTGCTTTTAAAAGGTGGAGTAGGCTTAGGTGTGGACTGACCCACGCTGCCCTTGTTCTGTACTACAGACACTTTAAAGGTTAGTATTACCTACCTTCTGCATGTGTCTGGTTTAATTGATATAAGCGGACGCCTCCTCTAACGATGACCTTTCTGCGGCGTTCACTAAGGAAGACGAATCAAGATATTCTAACTTTGTAACTAATGATGAGATGCTGGAGGTTCCTGAACTTCATCCAGTGACATCACCATGCAATTTGCTTGTTCAAATTTTTACATAAAGGCAAAAGGATCTTCACTAATATTTGTCGATAAATGTCCTCAGTGAGATAAGAGTTACCCGTTGTGAAAAGCTGGTTTTATGTTCATCAGTAAGATTGTATCTGTCACTATGTGTCTCACACACATCAGCAATAAAGAATGCGTCCGCATGTGGGGTGTAGGACGGTATGGTTGTGGATATCTTTATTAATTGATCATGAATCATGGGTTTTGTTTCATTCTCAATGTCCTAGGCCTAGACCCATCCCCCCGAGTCTTCTTCTCAATCTTCAATATAAGACTCCTGACTCTCTGCTTGGCTTTTTTAGTGACATGGAAATGTTTCTAAGTTCAGTATGCAGATTTGATAATTGTTGTTCTTGTGTCTAATTGATCTTGTAAATCTGTCATGTGATCAGAGAATATCTCACATCTGGGACATGTATCTGTGTATTGGATGTTTGTAGGCTACAGACATTATGTACAGGGGGGGAATTGTCCTTAATTATCAATGTGTTGGAAAGTTTAATCATCTTCATGACATTATTTCATTGTCTCCTGCTTCTACCCAAAACCATTTTGTGTTTAATCTAGAATTATGAACACTGTTCCCATAGACTTGCCAATAATTCAGCATCACTTAAAGACTAGTTTATTACGTTTATATTGTAAATTGCTCTTATACATACATGTGAGACACACACATCACATAAAAATATCTTTGTGCATCACATCTAGCGTTAAACAGCAAAAAAAGGGTTTATTCCATGCGCACAAAAAGTTGAACAGCAATAACAAGCAGAAAGAATCTTACAAAGAGTCCATGCAAGAGCTGGTGGTTGGCATCACGTGGGCAGAAGCTGTGAGAGATGGCGTGATGGGTTCTTGGTGATCTTCCTGTATCATCTCT
>CM070037.1:2201506-2212178 GCA_036250615.1 Ptychadena robeensis | reverse complement strand
CTTATTAGTGACCTCTCGCACATATGTCACCAGTCGCTTCCAAAATGATTGGATCACCCCGTAGATCCAAAAAATCTATAAAGTCAAGGAAAGCACCCCGAAACCCCATGCCGGCCATCACAAGTTTTAGCCATTTCCAATTTACATTATCGAATGCCTTCTCAGCATCCAGCACCAGAACAGCACCTGGATACTGGTAAAGCCCCAACAGACGATAATGTTCCAGCACCGTGAGGAGCTTGCGCATGTTATACACAGCCGCCCGGCCTTGGATGAACCCTACTTGGGCGGGGTTGATCAATTTGGGCATGAGGGTAGCCAACCGGTCTGCCAAGATTTTAGATAGGTATTTTACATCTTGGTTAATTAGCGATATGGGCCTGTATGCTTCCGGGTCTAGCGCTTCCTTCCCCGGCTTTAGAAGCAGCTTAATGTAGGCCAGCTTACCGGTCTCAGGATACGTTTGGGAATCTAGAATATGACGATAAAAGGCAGTGAGAGTGGGCACGATATTAGGGCTGAGCATCTTGTAAAATTCATTCGTAAGCCCATCCGGGCCTGGCGCTTTACCATTAGCTGATTGCTTAAGTACCCGGAGCACCTCCCCCTCCTGGATAGGGCCATTAAGATAATCTAGGTCCTCGGAGGACAAGCGAGGGAGGGTGATGTCCCTCAAAACCGAGTCGCCATTCCACCCCTCTCCACCCTCTTGAGCATGTATTTGCCTACAGTAGCCTGCAAACATCTCTGCAATATCCAGAGCCGAGGTAACCGTAAGCCCCGAGGGACCCCTCAATGCTTTGACAAGACTGGCTGGCCGAGCTCCCCGGGCCAGGTTGGCGAGCATTCGCCCCGATTTATTACCGAATCTGAAAAACTTTGCGTCCCTACCCACCCTGATCCTGCGGTCATGCTGTTCTAGCCAGGCATCACACACATGTTTAGCATTAACCCATGCCTCCCGGTTCTGGTCTGTCATATTTGCACTATACTTCAGGTACGCCTCCCTTGCTCTAGAGCCAGCCTCCATATAATTGTCTAACAGTGACTTTTTCAGGTGGCAGAGTAGGCCAATATTTTCCCCCTTAAGACGGCCTTGGCCGCTTCCCAAAAGAGGATGGGCTCAGTTTTGTGTTGGGCATTATCCAATTCATAGGCCAGCCACCAGCCTTGCAAAAGTTGGGCGAAAGACTCATCTAAATTAAGATGCAAGGGAAATCACCAAATGGGGGATGTTTTGTGTGATGGTCCTAAACCAACAGTGGCGGTAACAGGGGCATGGTCAGAAATCACTAGGGGGGAGATAAGAGCCGAATGTAGCTTGAGCAAGAGAAGGCGACCGACCAGGATCATGTCCAACCTGGATAGCGACCCATGTGCTGCCGAGCAGGACGTAGGTGAGTCCTCAGGACGTAGGTGAGTCTCCTGCAGTAGGGCTATGCCACTGTGCAACTTCCGTAGGTGACGCAAGACCTGCGTGCGGGACTTATAATGCATAGGTGTAAGTAAGAAAGAATCTGGAAGGTACAGAAGGGGGCTCGTGTCCCAAATGAGCTCCGCCCCGACTTCTGTATGTGATGGAGAGTATGGCAGTCTGAACACAGACGATGGAGACACTGGTAGCCATCCGGTAATGACTAAAGCAACAAAAAACTTGACAGACGTCAGAACTTGTAAAACCAACAAACAGGCTGTGGAGGGAAGCAAACTCGCTCCACAGCAAACTAGGACAGTTCTAATTCTTGACTTCCCTTTTCCCCCATGCGGGTATCTCATCATCCTGTGAAATAAAAGGATATATCAGGCGAATGGGAAAAACAGGTCATGCTCCGTCCTCCTGATCTGAGGATATTGACACGAACAATGGCATGCCTCAAGGCCACAAGTGTCACCCCTGGTCAGCCGGTGTGGGGGCAGGTCGCGGTCCGCATCCAGGTCTGGGGAGGAAGGGTTCTGGGCGTCCCGGCGTGGAGAGCCCATCCTGGCAACAGCCTGAGCTGCCTCCGCCAGGGAATGACACACCACCATCTTGCCATCAGGGAAATTTATGCGTAGAGTGGCTGGATACTGCAACGTGAAGCGCACAAGGTCACCACAAACCTACGTAAATGCCCGTCACCGCTTGCTAACCTACGTTTCTCTGAGCCCTGGCGGCTTTCATAATGGCAGACTTATCGTTAAAATCCAGGTATCTGGCAATAACAGGTCTTGGGGTGGATCGATTCTGCTGTGGGGGACCTAAGCGATGGGCCTTCTCCACACGGAAAGTGCCATTCAGCCCCAGAGAGGTAGGCAGGGCTGACTGACAAAAATGAGCCAGGTCAGATGCCTTGTAGGTTTCGGGGAGCCCCACCACCCTGATGTTATTGCGGCGGGATCTATTTTCAAGATCGTCTAATTTAACTGTCTGATGTGCCGCTTTAAGGGCTTCATGCTCAACTCGCAGAGAGTGGATTTCGTCGGCTGCAGCTGACACCCTGGATTCCAGCTCAGTAATGCGACCTGTCTGGGCTGTGACATCTTCCTTGATTTGACACAGGGACTGCACCAGGTAATCCTGCAGGATGGCCATCAGGTCAGCTTTCAGGTGCCCAGCTACTTCTACAGCCAGTTTCTTATAGCCTATGGGGACCCCAGAGGAGATTAGGGGCTCACCGTCGGATGCAGAATCCTCGCTGGGTTCGGCGTGGCCAGCATCCGCCGCCATCTTGGCAAGTCCACGCTGGAGATCGCGATCCCGCTTCTTAGGCTTGGTGTGCTTGCTTTGACAGGTATCTGTCCATGGCAGGGCTGCGGTGTCTGGGCGAGTGCCGGGGGCGACAGCGGAGGGAGGTTAATGGTGCAGATGGGGGCACAAGCTGATTATGGGACGGAGCAGAGCTGATTCCCCTCCACTCACATCGGGCGCCGGAACCGGAAGCCAAAAAAGATCTATTAATACAAATCTGAAAACATATTTTATCAATCAGCTAACAAAGAATCTCAGGATTTTAGGAAAAAAAATAATCATCATTAGTTACTTATAATGAACATTAATATATTTTGGTGTTTATCCGGTAAATAGAAAACATTGCATTGAAAATTTTCCCCCAGCAGGTGTCGCTGTCTGATAAAATGAAGATGGCTGTGCAGGATGATGACTGCTGCAGACATTGTCAGCCCTGCTGTGATACAGTCTGATCTCCACTGCTCATTACTTCCAGGTAATATTTACACTCACCGGCCACATCACAAATTATATGATATAGCTGATATATATTATATGATAAGCTAATCACATGGTGACATGGTCAAGACGAACCACTGCAGTTCAGACCGAGCTTCAGCATGGGGAAGAAAGGTGATTGAAGTGACTTCGAACATGGCATGGTTGTTGGTGCCACACAGGCTGATCTGAGTGTTTCAGAAACTGCTGATCTTCTGGGATTGTCACGGACAGCCACCTCTAGGGTTTACTGAGAACATTATAAGCTATCCCAGAGGGATCTCGAATAACAGATAGCTGTAATGTCCTGAGTAAGCCCACGATATAGGGGCGAAACATGTTGACTACAGCCTTTAGAACTCAGTTGCTTGAGTGATCCTCAACATCTTTCACTCTATCACTGTGCAATCAGGACCACCCTGGATTATCTGTATCGGATGCTCTGATTTGTTGGTTTCTTGTTTTAATATCTATATGTTTCTATGTCTATGTTCCAAAATAAAAAAAAATCTTTCAAAATATTTATAAGTTACCTATGCAATTATTGTTAACGATAGGGTAGGTCTGCCAATCAAAAGTCCCCATCGAGGGTAAATCCCCCCCCTCCCCCCTTTTTCCCCCTTACTTTCTAACTATCATTTAAAGGGGATGGGCGACCTAACCCTCTGAGCACAAAGTTAACCACGGTCTCCTCTCCCCATGTCTGTCACGGGCTGACCGATCTGAAAATCGCTTCCCGCATTTAAGGCAGGAATACGGCTTCTACCCTGTGTGAGATCTTTGATGTGTGACAAGGAGTGATTTCTGTGAAAAACATTTCTCACACTCAGGGCAGGAATACGGCTTCTCTCCTGTGTGAGATCTTTGATGTGTGATAAAGTGTGATTTTCATAAAAAATCTCCCGCACTTAGGGCAAGAATACGGCTTCTCTCCTGTGTGAGATCTTAGATGTGTGACAAGGTTTGATTTTTGAGAAAAACTTTTCTTGCACTCATTGCAGGAATATGGCTTCTCTCCTGTGTGAGATCTTTGATGTGTGACAAGGGTTGATTTCTGTGAAAAACATTTCGTGTGACAACAGTCTCATGGTGGTGTTATCAAAGCTCCTCTATAACAGTGTTTTTCAACCTTTTCAGGGCAAAGGCACACTTGTTTCATGAAAACAAGTGTGCGGTCCCCGCCGGAAGTACGTCATCAGCAGGTGCCCCGCTGGAACGCAAATGCGTACCAGCAGAGCAAAAACACCGCCCCTGGTCTGTGGGGACGCGTGTTTCTAAGCAACCACATCCTCACAGAGCCGGTCCGTGTATAACACGGTTGCTTAGCCCTCCTATCTAGCTGCCTCTTATAGTATAAGACTTATACTGTAAGAGGCAGCTAGATAGGAGGGCCAAGGGTGGGGTCAAAACCCACGGCACACCAGGCAACATCCCACACATCACACACATCACTAGTGTGCCGCGGAACAGTGGTTGAAAAACACTGCTCTATAGCACACGGTTGCAATCCTATCCACCCTTTAGCTTATCTTCATTCCTTTGTGTATTTCTCTGGGTTTACATTTTTTCCCCTATTTTTTATTCACTCTAATGAAGGTGACGGGTCCTTATTGAACCTATTTCGGTCACTAACCCCTTATGAGGGCAGATCTCACAAGACCATCGTTACAGGATTTCACTCATGTTCTCCAGACAAGAAATCCAAAAGGAGTAATCATATAAATCTTCAAGTCTCCTCCTTGGACCTCTTAGGATATCCTGTTGGACTTTGAGGGTAGACAGGTCTTTGTTACTGGGACTGTAAAGGCTTTAAGAGTTACCTTTGCTGATGTATATCTCACCATCTATAACTAGAGATCTTTCCTAGAGTCTGCTGTCCACCACCTAGACATTTTCTTGAAGGTCTATTGATCCTTGGGGAAGATTGTCATTTAACACTGGATCCGTAATTTTGTTTTATTGTATGGCTGACTGTTAACGTCACAGAGAATATATAAAAGTTGTTCACTGTTGGAGACTTGTGTTCCTTAATTGTCTGTGTCTGTGATGACGTCATCATGACTTGTCGACTCGACTACAACTTTAGTGACTGATGACTTGTCAACACAATGCTCACCATCATCATACCTATGACTAGAGATGGACGAATTTTTCGACTTCCTAAATTTGTGAGCTGATTGCAAAGCCCCGAGACATGGTATCATCATCAAAATTGCTGAAGATGTAGAGAAGGGTTGTGGGAACATTTGAAAATCAAAAATTTTGATTTGACTTTGAACTTAATTTGTGCAAAAACTATTTGTGTTGTAGTATACCCGCAACCCTTCTGAACATCTCTAGTAAGTTTGGTGATGATACCATGTTCAGGGGCATTGCAATTAATTTGAAATCAAAATGGTCAAATTTTTTTTTTTAAATGTGACCATCTCTTCCTATGACTATGGACCCTGGGTTCCTATTTCCCACGCCCTCAGCCACCCACTGAGATAGAAGGAGCAGCTGACGCAATATTGATAATAAATCATTCTTACGTCAGTCCTCTGTAACTCGGGAGAGGGGGGTACCGGTGATTGTATATGAATCCCTATTTCTTTGAAAATTAAAAAAACTTCTATAGAGAAAATAATGCAAAAACCTCACCTCTCCAGTCAGCGGGTAGATGATGCCCAGGTTAAGGTTTAGTATCTTCTCAGTCATGTGACTCATCCATCTCCATTAATGTGGTCATGTGATCAATGCAGCATTGCCTGTAGATGGATAGAGAAGAATTATTTGGACAGCACTGGATGTAGATAAGGATGCACACTGTTACAGTTACAATACAAGTTACAGACATGTTCTGCTTTTTTCCAAAGCTTGTTTATAGGTGACCCCTCCATACTAGCGTAACCATCTCATTAATGATGCTGCTTCATGTGTAGAAGGTAGTATTCTTGCAGTGTTGGAGTTGCTCATATTTGCCGTCCCACAGTATAATGCAAGATACAACTTTCTGGTCTGGGTCAGTGCACTGAGGTACTGAGGAGGGATATCAGGGAGCACAGGAAGGACCCCCATGTGGCTGCTGAGCAGTGGACTACCTACTGATGGAAGACTGTGATCTCCAGTGTGTAAGTGACTGTTCCCTTGTGTGACTGCACCCAGGAAGAGAGAGTTTCTGCATCCAGCCATCACATCACAAGTGGGAAAGTGCTGCTGTCAGTGACTGGGGACAGACTGTTCATGCTTGTCCACAATGCTCACGCTGCCCTAGATCACTAGAATTCTGCCTGGGAGGACAGACTGTTGTATAACCAGAAGGTACTGACATTACCAGAGCTGCAGGGCTGCTGATGACTACTCTTCTATCTGTTCTCCCCTCTTCATTGCTGACTGACACACTCACTTATAGGTTATCGTTAATTTATTAATTGACTGAATGTATGGCTCCACCTGCCAAGTTTCAGTGATGATGTGGGGGTGCCCTTGCCATGTGTCTGCATTGTAATACAGGTGTCATTGTTGAAGCTGGAAATGTGAAGAGGGGGCCAGCCCAGGAGGTTAATTTGTGAAATATGGAGGATGAGGACAGACATGACGGGGGTTACTGGGTGTAATATAAAATAATATCTTATTACCTCCTCTGCTGCCAGTCCCAGCAATGTCTCCTCTACACTTCCTCCACAATCACCTCACAGATGACACTTCCATGTCTGGGAAGGTTTTCATTCATCCAGATCATGGTATATGGAGGATGAGGACGGACATGACGGGGGTTACTGGGTGTAATATAAAAAATATCTTATTACCTCCTCTGTTGCCAGTCCCAGCAATGTCTCTACAATAACCTCACGGAGCTTCACGTCTCCCAGGTCATTTCCTGCTTATACCAAACATCACTTCCTGACTACGGGAGATACCATAAGGATATTCTTTTAGTGTGTGAGGTCGCAATCTGCTAGGGACACTGAGATATAACCCTGGGACTGTCCTGTCACACGAGATGTTTCTTCTGGGTACGATACCTGTGATCTCCATGAGATCGCGAACTTACACATGGAAAGAATATGCTTATGTTATTTACCGTATACAGGAAGTGATGTTTGATATAAGCAGGAAATGATCTGTAACAAAGACCTGAAGCTCCGTGAGGTGATTATAGAGGAGACATTGCTGGGACTGGCAGCAGAGGAGGTAATAACATATTATTTTATATTACACCCAGTAACCCCCGTCATGTCTGTCCTCATCCTCCATAGTCCCTGTGACATATTTTTTACTGAGGTGTATAGATTGGAATATACCCTCTTCAGGGTCAGACCTTCTGGTGAGCTAGCTGTGAAATTAATAGAGAAGGTTCAGTCAGACAGTCACCTACCTCCAGTGTGTGATGAGTTTATATGGATGGGACACTTTGGGAAAGGAAAATCAGATGTACATTACCTCCAGCATGCAGACCTACCACCACTTTGTCCTGAAGGAGCTGCTCACCCCCCACTACCTCCACATCCAGTAATTTTCCCCGTCCTTCCTGTCATTACAGTGTATTGTCATAGATGATTGGAATTCCTATCATGTATAGTGAGAGGAAGGACTTACCTCGGGGAGGGTGTATAACACATGCAGATCATCCCTATATAACCAGGACTTCCAGGGCTGAACACTTGATGGATTTGGGTTGGAGACTCTGGTTATTTCTGTGTCCCCCGTGTCATGGAGCCTCTTGTATAGTTTTAATTCCTGGCCATTTCCAAAAGAATCAGCCCACTGACTTTCCCCTACAGTCTGTATCCTTGTCTGCATCCAATGGCTGCTCAGATAATTCTTCTCTATCCATCTACAGGGAAAGCTGCATAGATCACATGATCACATCAATGGAGATGGACAAGGACCAGAGTCACATGACTGGGAGGATACTAAACCTCACCCTGGAGATCATCTACCTGCTGACTGGAGAGGTGAGAAAGATTCTCACAGGTCACATGACTTTGTTATGATTTAATGTTTTGCAATCTTTGTTAATTTAAGTTTTACAAATCACAAACAGAAATACAGAAGGAGAAAATGGGAAAAAAGATAATATAATGCAGAAAAGATTGGAACCCGGACCCTGGGGGTTCCCAGACAGTTCCAGCCGGTCCCCGAGTTGCAGACATCCAAGTTAATAACTGATATTCAGCTGTCTCAGTGGGCGGCTTAGTGTGTGGCTGATGGTAACCCCGGCTGGTGTCATAATAATATAATATAGAAGAATTATAATATGTGGAGACGAATGTCTCTCCGAATTGTATTTATTAATGTTCTGTTCCTGTCCTGACTTACAGTGCCTTGCAGAAGTATTCACCCCCTGACTTTTGTTGTATTTTGGTACATTGCAGCCTTAGGGCTTGTTTCCATTGATGCGATCCCGCGCATTTGCAGCCGCCGCCGCATACAACCGCATCCATTGGAAACTTCAATATAGTGCGGTTGTGCTCGTTCGGACGCTAGCTGCAGCGTTTTGAAACGCATCCGCACCGCATCCGCATTTAAAAAAAATAAATCACGTCGCAAAAACACGCGACAACTATGGCATGCGTTCAGCCGCGTGGCTGTCGCACGGTTACAACCGTGCGGCTGCAACCGCACGGGAACGCTTCAATGGAAACAAGCCCTAAAGGTCAATGTTTTGTTAAGCTGCATTTCATGTGAACAGCCTATTTCTTTGCAAAATAAAGAGGCGGCCGGAATTTTCAAGCATTCATGCGCCATGGACATGTCATGCCAATGTGTCCATAACGCCCACCCTATTTTCTAAATATCAAAGAGTGGATGTTAAAAAAAACCATGGCAGGAAAACTACAAGCATGCAGAAGTAGACTGTGTGTTGCTGTGGCTGTGTTACCGGTGGTGCACAGTCCTAGATGGTGATGCAAGTTAAGGTTGATGAAGGGCGCACGGGGAGGTAATATCGATACAACAGCATGCTAGGACATAATGTGGGCAATTATCATATATACCAAACTGTGTGCATAGTTCTGTGTTGTCACAGTGGTTGGTGTAGAGAGTAGACCCAGGAAGGTTGGTGATCTCTGGTTGCTCACTGGGTAGTGGAGGGTCTCCATCAGTGGGGTATCTCTGGCAGGAAACTTGGGATGTGTAGCGAAGTAGGGAGAGAGCTACGGACACGGCGTCTGCTAGGGGAGTGGCGGAGTCCCAGTGTTCTGTATTTCACTGCAAGGTGTACAGTCAGAGGAGGCTGAGAGCATAAGAATCGGTGGAGAGTCCTGCTGGGCTTTTTTCTTTTGACACTTGTGTGCACCATGTAGAAACAGTGTCTTTTATAGCTGGATTGTAATGGGGGGTTTTTTGTTTTTTATAGTCCGGCAATTTACCCCGCTCTCATTTCTGTTAATGGGGTGAGGAGGATTGTGGGGGGTCACATGGAATTTATTTTGTTTTCTCCATACAGAGATTTCCTCCTCTGATGTCTGGTGATCATATGACCATCACAGTGCCTTGTGGCTCACTAAATCTTGAGGGACACAACAAGAAGAAAATCCTATATGTCACCTACAAGATGATTGGTCTGCTGACAGGAGAGGTGAGCCGGGAATTGTGGGACATTTTCCAGTAACAGACGCAGGATGTGTATTGTTATAATTGGTGACATTTTATTATAAATTTAGGATGAAAACCTGAGGGATATAAAGGCTAATGTTAAAGAAGAGATAAAAGAGGAGGATGATGAGGATGGAATGATGGAGGAGGACTCCGAGATTCCAAATGGGCACATGGATCTGTATCAAGACACCATTGTGGAGTCTTCCAGCTACAGGAACCCACCAGAGAGATGTCCCCGTCCTCTGGATTCCACCCAGGAAGGTCACACCACCCTTCACAGTGAATTGGTAGGCCAATATCTGATAACATTGTTGGGTTGTGTACAATTTCTGGTTCATTATTCATATTTATTGTATTTTCAGATCGGGATCCTGAGAGATTTTAAAGAAATTGATAAAGAAAATATAAAAGAGGAGACATATGTGACGGGTGATCAGTCCATGGAAGGGGGTGACATGATGGTGACCATTAAAGATGAGGTATCTGCTCCTGAATATCAGCTGTTCCTCACATCTACACAGGAAGGTCTCACCATCCCTCACCATGATCAGGTAGGTGAAATGGACAATAGATAACTTGAGAAGAATCAGATTTTTGGGTGTTTTAGTTCTGGTTGTTACTTTTGTCATATTCAGGGTGCAGACCAGACTGACATCAAAGTTGAGGTTGAAGAGAAAGAAGAGACATGTGTGAGGGACGGTCTGTCCATGGGAGGGGATGAGATTCTGATGTCAATTAAGAAAGAAGAATCTGCTCATGTAATGATTGAGACTCCACCACCCCTCACATCATCAGGTAAAGGAGAGAGCAGTACGGAGGGTCCCTCTAGACCCCCCCCATCATCTGATAAACACATAGACACAATGTATTCAGTCAGTGTGTGTG
>CM070037.1:2179103-2194764 GCA_036250615.1 Ptychadena robeensis | reverse complement strand
GACAAGACAGTTTTTTCATTATCGGTCAGGGTTCGTGATGATAGGTTAATAATTTGGAGACCATTGTTTATTTGTTGCGTGTTAGATATTGGTCGATGTTTTTAAATTTTTCGGTTTTCTTCTTTTTGGGTTGTTGGTCTATAGTTTTTTGTTCTGCTGGTTTGTTTGCCTGGCTCTAAAAAAGGCTGTAGTGGATTGGTATCTGAATCTTCATCTTCATCCTTATATAGAAACTTAAACTTGTAAAGTTAGGGGCCTATCGGAAGGTAGTAGGGTGGAGCCTATACCGTCAGTCACTGACATGGAGCATTAACAGGAAAGGAAATACATGGTAAGTATGTAATTCAGTTTTCCGTATTTGAAACAATTGTGCTGAGAAGAAAGATAAGAAGTAAAAACTGGAAAATATTTTTCTGGGAGAAAATGCTGCTCCAAGCTGGTTGGACATTTAATATTTGTTCATATAAGTCTACCCAATGCAATGCATCTTAATTTCTGTTAATTTATGCTATGTTTCTATGGCGTCAATTTCCACGGAGCTGTAGACCCATCCAATTTAAATCAATAGACTATTTCACACATGCGTTAATTGCCTGGCCCAATGCAGGTATGGATGCCTTAATGCACTCATAGAGATTGCATTGAATGTGTTAAAAACGTGTATGCATTTTTGACGCGTCAGAAATGTGTTTTTTTTTTTTTAACCGATGTGTCAATAATGCATCGTTAGCGCATATCACAACGCATCCTAACGCAACCCCTGGAAACAAAGCCTTATACCTATTGATCATGGTTTATATATTTCAGGACTCAAAGGGAACAATTTTCAAAGGGAAAATGAGGACATCACAAGTGGTTGTGTAGGAGTAAAGATAGAGACCTCACCTCTTAATGGGGGACTTCACATTACAGCGACACCGTTGGATCCCTCTTACTCTGACTTCCCTCATACTGTGCCAGGTGGCCCTGGAATTCTGGGAGAGGGGACATTTTCAGGTCCTAGAGATTTCATTTCAAATCAAAGACTTTCTCTAGTTCAACCTTCTCACACTGGACAAACATCATATTCCTGCCCTGAGTGTGGGAAATGTTTTTCTCTCAAATCAAAGCTGCTAATACATCAAAGATGTCACACAGGAGAGAAGCCATATTCCTGCCCTGAGTGTGGGAAATGTTTTTCACTGAAATCATACCTTGTCAGACATCAAAGATCTCACACAGGGGAGAAGCCATATTCCTGCTCTGAGTGTGGGAAATGTTTTTTACTAAAATCATATCTGGTCAGTCATCAAAAAACTCACACAGGAGAGAAGCCATATTCCTGCCCTCAGTGTGAGAAGTGTTTTTCACATAAATCAGACCTTGTCAGACATCAAAGATCTCACACAGGAGAGAAGCCATATTCCTGCAATGAGTGTGAGAAATGTTTTTCACAGAAACCAGACCTTGTCACACATCAAAGATCTCACACAGGAGAGAAGCCATATTCCTGTCCTGAGTGTGGGAAATTTTTTTCACGGAAATCAGACCTCGTCAGACATCAAAGATCTCACACAGGAGAGAAGCCATATTCCTGTCCTGAGTGTGAGAAATGTTTTTCATGGAAATCACACCTTGTCAAACATCAAAGATCTCACACAGAAGAGAAGCCATTTTCCTGCCCTGAATGTGAGAAATGTTTTTCATGGAAATCACACCTTGTCACACATCAAAGATCTCACACAGGGGAGAAGCCGTATTCCTGTCCTGAGTGTGGGAAATGTTTTTCAGATAAATCACAGCTTGTCAGACATCAAAGATCTCACACAGGGGAGAAGCCATATTCCTGCCCTGAGTGTGGGAAAAGTTTTTCACGGAAATCACACCTTGTCAGACATCAAATACATCACACAGGAGAGAAGCCATGTTCCTGTCCTGAGTGTGGGAAATGTTTTTCACGAAAATCACAGCTTGTCACACATCAAAGATCTCACACAGGAGAGAAGTCATACTCCTGTCCGGAGTGAGGGATTTTTTTCTCACTTATATCTTCTCTTACCAGGTATAGGAGAACTTATAACACTAGAGGTTTATTCACCTTCCTTGATATAATAAAAGAAGTCACTAAAGACATTCAAGTCCTGTCTAATTTACTCTGCTAAGAAAAAAGGTGAGGGGGGAGAGGGGTGTCAGACACTGCAGGTTGAGTTCCTCCTGTACAATAGTTTGATCACCAGCAGAATCTTCAAGGGAAGACATTGTGATGAGAAAGAGAAAAATTACTTTCTCTGCGTGATGAGCAGGGGAGATCAGACTACACACCAGGACTGACAATGTCACTGCAACAGTCATTATCCTGCACATACAGCATCACCTGCTGGGAGAAAGTGTAAAATATATTTTCCGATGTCATATCTCATATTTACTGGATAAAATAAATATATGAATATAGTTTAAATGTATGAAACTGCTGAATATGTATTTTCCTATTATCCTGATATTCATTGTGGGATTATTAGATTGTAAGCCCTCCTGTGTCATATCCGTACCTGTATGTGTTATGTTGTGTTGTATCTCCACTCTAATGTATTGTACAGCGCTGAGTAATATGTTTGCACTGTGTAAATAAATGATAATAATAATGATTAACCTCCCTAGCTCTCTTGCAAGGTCCAGATTTCTGTACCAAAAGCGCACCATAGACCATTTTTTTTTGTGTTGTAGACCTGTAACTTCCAAAAATATGTCCGTATAATATAGACATCCTGAATATAATAATGTTTGAAACACACAATTATTATAAAAAAGTACATTTAAAAAATTATAAAATGTATCATTTGAATGCTTAAATCTCTTGAATACTTATTTGGTGTGAAAGATTTCAAAACAGTATTTATTGATTTCAAAACAGTATTCATGTTTGTTTATAATAACATTTTTATTAAAATTGGAAATGTGTTTTGTTTTACTTTGAATTGTATTGGATACAGTTATCACTGTTTCTAATACAATGGCATTTGGCACCCTCTGAAAGGGTTAACTTCAAAGATCACATCTGGAAATGACAATGGGGGTGATATTCCAATATACCAGATGCATATGAATGTCCCGCTTTTCTGACCAGACCCTCATCTACCAGTTATCGTGATCTTTTGTCTCAAACAGTTCATTTCTTCAAGATCAGATACTTAGAAGAGGTATGCGCTTTCTCAGTTGCTGCACTTAGTCTCCTAATCTTACAATATACGATCAGCATAAACACATAGAGTAATACAATTAAAATGAGTAACGCTACTATTGGGTGAAGCATGAGATTCAGGAATGCCGTGGCTGAGGGGCTGTACCCAAATAGACTTTCCCACCATGAAACCTTTGCATCTTCTTCCAGAGCATGAGACACTTGCAGCAATTTATTCCTGTCATGCGACAACCTTAGGCTTGCCTCCTTCTCAACAGCCCTCAATGTGTTCAATATTTCATCCTCTTTATCAAAATCTAGCAACCAGGCCTTCAATTCCTTCCCAAATCCCAGAGGGATTTTCTGCAATCGCACCGGAGTGTCTGGTGCAATATCCAGTCGTTTTTCTGGGGTAATAGGTGTACGACCCCGCAATGCACCCACATCAATACCAAGGGCTGGACTAGACACACAGTAAACCCCACATGGTAGTGTACCCTTCTGAGTGCAATTCAAGCCATATACACTAAAGGTGACGTTGTTGGAGACCTGATACCAGCACCAATACCCATGTCCCATGTATAACAAATGATTAGAGGGAACGTGGCAGGCATCCATAAAAGAGGATCCAGCCTTGTCCCAACATTGAACCTTTTCAATTCTGTCCTGTTTCCCCTGGCAAAGCAGAACATGTTCCTTCTTCCAGCACCCCAGTGTGTCAATCATTCTAGGTTGTCCAGATTCATAGATCGTCAAGTCATGATTTAACCTGGGGTGCAGAATTACCTGGTCTGACAGAATGAAATTGACCGGCATTGAGGGAGGTTACCATTAGTTTAAAATCTTGGGACAATTCAGATTGTACCTGAGTACAGGACAAGGCGAGTTGGATTTCCTCTTGTACATTTACCAGACCAGCAATGAGACCCCTGAACTTTAACCTTAGGGTGTCTGATAGTGAGGCAGTTGCGTCAATATGTGCATGTTGCAGGTTCTCTAGGACATGGTTGACATCTAGTTGAGTGTTTACCCCTTCTCCCACATGCTGGGCCAATCCTCCCAATTTATTTCTCAATACCTCCAGATCCATGGTGTTTAGGGCACCCATAGCCACCCCACCGGCACCTAGGGCTGTGTCCAAGATGTCTCGCTTAGATCTGTGTGGAGAGTAACCAGACTCCAACCATCCTTGCAACATATAGATTTGGTTCTTTACAAATGGTGTACACCTCTTGTCCCACTTATCAACTCTGAAATCCCCCATGGATATTCTCCAAGTGTACGGCACAAACTGGGTGTCAATTAGTACTGTCCATATGGAGGACAACTCTGGTACCACAAGGTTAGCAACCTTAATTAAAGGGTCATGGCAGTCATCCAGAGACATTTTTATAGGTTCCAGTCCCCTGGTACACGGATCACAGTGACACACACTTTGCCTTTACCTTCCCATGTATACCATTGTCTTGTGTTTAGCATAGGATCACCTAGACCAGGGAAATAATTTTTTCAATCTAACCGGAGTGACCGTGTACCAGTCCTTTTGCAACAGGCTTATATAAGTGGTCCTTCCCAATATAAATCTAAGTCGAGTTCGCACCCATGTGGATCGTGCCAATCTGTAGCATACACTCTTCATACATGCTCAGTCATTGGCCTTCCATTCATTCACACAATTATACATGGCAGATCTTATTTCATTACACCAAACCTCCCATTTCCAGGGATTTGTCCTACTAAAGTACATATACTCAATAACATACCAATGTACCCCCTCAAAGAATAAGTGTCCCTCTATATCTGGGGTACAAACATCTCACCTGGCATGGTTTAGAAAGATATGTTCTACACAGAGTAAAATTGTTATACATTTATATTTGTCAAAATCTATTTTTACCTTTAAAACAAAAATTCAAGAATATTGTGGAATCTAAATTTTTCCTGGAATCAGGATTCTCTTTAAGTCACCTGCTGGGTCTCATGTTCAGCAGAGTTCCAGTGACCGGCTCTAGTTCATTATAATAACACCTTGTGTGCTGCGTCACTTACTGATAACACAGATGATGAAAGACCAAATGACTAAAGTGTATAACTTTCTTTCATGGGGTCATCTAGATTCAGAACATTCTCCCCGCAGTTTACCAAAAAGGTCTGAGATCCTGACATATGTGATCACACAACTAATTATTGTATCATCATCATCCTCTGTACACAGATCAGCCTCAGCAGTCATCTCAGGGAAGATTCCAGGTATGAGACATACCTCTGTTTTGGGGTTCTGATTACCTTCATACTCAGGAATCAGGTCATCTAAACTATAAGTCACAATTCAGTACTTCCCCTAAATGAGCCTGATGAGCTAAGCTGATTCTATTTTATATTATGTGACAAATATCCAATGTGCCGTACTCTGTACGTAATACAATATGGCAACCTGGAAATGAAGGGTGGTATTCCATCAAAATATGTGGCTTTCCTATCATATACACAGGTTGATCAAACACAAGCTTATGATTAAAAAGTTTTGTTAGTTATAACCCCCTACATATCTTTTACACTGGGAGGCATGGATCCATAAATTGCTCCCTTTTAACTTTACCAATGTGGTTGTGGTGAGTATGACCTGATAGAGGCCATCAAATCTCTGGGCTAATCTTTCCCTCTTGTATTTTTCAGTCACCACTCATTCTATGCGCAGTGTGACCCAGTGTCCGGGGTGAGATATGGAAAAGAAAAACTCAGGCATACGACTTAATGAGCTGTTTATGAAACTGTCATACATACATCTTTAGTGAACAATATATCCGTTCCACTTCCTAATGAGATCTTATCAGTATGTTCAGTGCGAGCGGCACACTTTATGACAACCGTCTCAGCCAGAGGCCTTATAAGCTTAGCACATTTATAGGTTTCCCTAGTAGTGGTTTTTTCCAAAAATCTAATATTATTCTACATCTTTAACTTCATTTAATCAACTTAACCACTTATTTTCTGCCTATTATCTATTATAGAGGTTTACATCAGATTCATAAGTTCTATCATAAGTGCAGACTGACTCAGAGCATAACCTCCTCCGGGGTGATCACTGACTGGGGGCCTCCTGAGTATAGCAGGGAGATACATGTACAAGGACTGTGAGGCCTGTATTCTTAATTATAAAATCTCTTACTAATACTATGTTGTTTTATTTTATTATTTATAGTGGCAAGTGGCATGATCCGTTATTGGGTATAAGTTCTGGATCATGACGGCGTTCTCCTTATTTTAATAGTCATGCCCAGCCAATCACTGTATTGTGTAATTTCTTTATACTACAAAAATATAACAAATCCTCTTATCGCAGCTACAGGAAAGCCGCAGCTCTCACAGCCCATCATATCATTTTACATTGCCACTGTCACAGCTATTAGTCAGGTTACACTATTCACTGTTAAATATCTTTATACACCTTACATTTACACATCCCTTTTTTTTATATCATAATCCTATCCTTACTAGAACAATGAACAAGTATTCTTATTTTTCACCATTTCTTCCTTGTGGTCCATCTGTAATTCTGGTTAGAAACATTTGGACCAAATGACTTAAAACATACATAATATGCATCTTAATCTTCCAAATCAGCCAGTAATGACTATGATAATTACTATAACCATATCTACCAGGGGAGGAGGTAACTTCATGGATAAACACTAACTTCACTCAAGTCTAATCCATAACATCTTTCTGTCAATAGCTATGTTCACTGTCCAGGACAAAGCTGAAATACCTTGCTGGTCTGTCTGCTCCTCCAGCACCTTCTACAACTGACTCCCTGGGGGATTCTCTACAGCCCCCATCCCAGATGAGAGTTCACTTTCTGTCCTTCCTCACTAGTTTCCTCTTCTTCATTAAACTCCTCACATACCCGCACTGCTGACTTTTCCTGTGCTACACTGGTTTCCATGTCACGTAAAAAACCCTAACATCTTCAGATCTCCATATGGACTCCATCATCCATCGGTTCCACACCTTTCTTTCATTCGGGCAAATCATCTTCAATTTATACCCTTCCCAAAGATTCTCCCAAACGTCAAGTTTGTAAGTCCCTTTCTTTGGTATCTGTCTCTTAGACCATCACGCCCAATCACTAATACACTTGATTTCCCATTCTCCGAACTTGGCAATCATCTCGTCCCTGGGCGGTGCCATACGCTTTTTGAGAGGAGGTGACCCCCATTTTAATGTTCGGAGTGGATCAATAGATTCCAAGTAAATCTGCAACGTAGGTTGGCCAGTCCCTCGTCCAGTGATTGGGTTGGTGGGCTATTCTCCCACCACGCTTACCCTTCCTCTGCAAGGGATGAATAAATTGTCACCTAACTTGGACGCGGACAATTCACCTATGGTCTCCTATCTGCTCTGTCTCTATAAAGTCTTTCTCTGGTATAGGAATCCACCCAAATTCTCCAAAATAAAATTACTACTCCTTTCCCTACTACAATAAAACAAATAACAAATCCCTCCACTACAAAATTACCAGTAGAATTGTGAACATTATACATGAATTCAATTGTCAGTTATTACTTCTGCGTTAGTGCTTACAATGAGGACAGAACATTCGTGACAAGAACTCTCAAGTGTATCCCACCATGCTTTTCACCTTTTTATCGATGAGTGCGTCTTGGTTACACACGATTCAGAGGTCAGCTGATTGCACAACCAGATCCCCGTCAATCACTCCTATATCTCTGCAGTCTTGTCAGTGAGAGGTCACCTGCACCTTCACTTTAATGAGAAAAGCTCACAGACTGATCTACAGAACCGTTACCGAACAAACTATCTCCCAGACATCAAACTAGTGATATTGTCACATACAATATCTGTTCCTTGACAGTCAGATCGGTATAAGAACTGTAATGAGTGATACTCGAAATCCACAACTGCGCCCTTGGACTGCAGAGATATACTGTCTCTCTCAATCTCCATTTAGCAACAAAGGCTGTACGGATGACTACAATCATTCAGCATGCACACAAAGTGTTAGTATCAATTTCAATATTAATACAGTAACAACATGAAGTATCGTGCAGGTAGAACTTAAGCTAGGAACACACGGCTCGATTTAAGCGTACAATCGATGTAAATCAATGAAAATTTACATCGATTGTACCAAAATCGTAGCGCGGACACATGGTACAATCGACGATTTTAGTTCGATGAAGAGCATTACATCGATTGAAAAGTGATCGGACTAGTTGGAAAATTATCGTCGAATTGTACCATGATCGTACTACTTTTTCATTTTCATCGTACAATTGTATTCGATGAAGTGATAGTTTACTGTTTGTAGGGCATCAATGGCATCGACGATTTTAGTCAATAATCAATGTTTTCTACATCGATATTGTACTATGATTGTATGACACTATAACGCACACGGTACAATCGATAAAATACCAAAATCGAGGTTCTTCATCTAATCTTACATCGATTGTATGCTTAAATCGAGCCGTGTGTTCCTAGCTTAACTATTTCCCAGGTAAGCAAACAAGTGGAAGGGACAGGATATGAGCAGACAAAGTATAGGTAAATGTATCTTACCTCAGAGCGCTCGTGTCTGGTCAGACCCTGTTCTGGACACTGTGGCGTCGCTCATCTAGGAAAAATCAGTCCTCCTTCTCGTCTCTGGGTTCCGTAAGTTGCCTGCATTCTCCACCAATAATGACGAGGAATTCTAACACGATACCGTCTTCTTGTTAGATATGCCATGGCCTTTAATATCACATGTGATGAGAACAATTCATACGCGATCATTCTGCCAATTTCAGGAAATACATCATATTTTGCATACATTGCATATACAGGAAAAGAACTCCTACTATGGGAGGCGAGGTGGGAGTTACCAATATTCAAAATATCCAATAGGAATAGAATATACCTTCTGGAAAACTGAGGGTTAACAGTGTTTTTTTAGACAATTTAACATATTGTTACGCCCTTTGTGGCAGTTGTATTATCAGTTTTGGAATCTATGTTGCGGTCAAAAAGATGAGACATGTAGGCGTTTGAGATGACACCTGCTATAACATATATGTCTAAGTTCGTTAGAAGTG
The DNA here is from genome assembly GCA_036250615.1 of Ptychadena robeensis. Lineage (NCBI taxonomy): Eukaryota > Metazoa > Chordata > Amphibia > Anura > Ptychadenidae > Ptychadena > Ptychadena robeensis. Next base: position 2,185,512 of record CM070037.1, on the reverse strand, counting down.
TTAACAACAGTAAATATATTTCTCAGCAGTTAGCAAAAATTCAGCAAGTCTTGCAGAAAAACATGTTGCTGACTAGGTTAATCAATAGGTCACATTGGATAGTTCATATGAGATGTCCTTATATCAGGATTGATAAGAATTAAGAAATACAAAGTCTTTCACTTGAGCAGTTCCTGATTCCATTACAGGTCTAGGCAGATTCCTATCCTTTTCCTATCGCTAGATAATATCAAAGCATTTGATTCCGTGACGTGGGACTATCTGCTTTTCATATTGTGCAAGTGGGGTTTTGGGAAGCCGTTCTTATCTCGGCTCTTTATATGCCAATCCATCTGTGCCATCAAGTTATATATGTATGGGACATGTTTCACCCACATTTATCATAGCCAGGGGCACTTGACAGGGCTGTCCCCTCTCCCCCCTCTTGTTCCTGCTCACTATTGAACCTTTGGTGATCTCGATTAGGAACAACAGTTATATCAAAGTATTTCCTTGGCTGGAATCGATTATAAAATCTCGTTATTTGCTGACAATATCTTCCTCTCCCTTTCTCTCATCTCTTCCCCTAATCTCCTCAAAGCTCTCTCTGAGATGTCTGGTTTCACTGTTAATTGGCCATTAACAGTCTGTGGCCGTAAATGTGTCTATGCTCCCACAGCAGCTCCACCTTAAGCTGGCTTCCATCCCTTGCAGATGGGCTTCATCTTCTCTGCAGTACTTGGGGGTCTGCATTACTGCCTGCCACACCACTCTCTACTCTGCTAACTACCCCACTTTGTTTCGCCAGCTCAAATCTCTTATATTGTCTTGGGAGTTATGCCGCATGTCATGGTTCGAGAGAGTCGCTGCCATCAAGATGGAAATCTTACCCAAACTCCTCTATGCCTTCCGGTCCCCATTCAAGCTGAAATCCATGCAAAATCATGTAAACCGTTTTTTTTATTGGGCCCCATCAAGCCTAGAATCTGTAAGAACAGGCTTTGCAGATGGAGGTTGGAAGGTGGTGTAGGTCTCCCTAGTCTTCTTTGCTACTATCAAGCTGCACAATTGTTATCCATATTTTATATCCACAAAAGGTCCCCCCCGGGGCGCTGCTTGACCTCGTGGACTGTGCTCCTATCCACTTCTCGGCACTTCCATGGCTGAAACCCATATTTAGACCCAATTCTCTTAGCCCCTTTCTACAGCACGCTCTGAATATCTGGGATAAACTTAAATGAGTCCACGCCCTTATCTCCGGACACACACCTCTACTCCCCCTTCTCTCCCAACCTACCTTTCTTCTGGGCTTTGAAATGCTGCATATCTTCACCTGGTGGACCCAGAATAACCTCGATCAGGTTCACCACTTCATGAGATCTGGTAAGCTTATTACCTGGAATTACCTATAGGAGCATAAAGCTGTTCCCAACACAAAATGCTTCCGCTATTTGCAGATTCTGTTTCCATACCCCCTCCGGTCCAGGTCTAATAACATTTCTATACAATTACTTTCTCAAGCTTCTCTCCCCCTGCCATCACAATTATGTCTTAGCATGGGAGCGCAACCTGGGGGGGAGCAGACCTGAGGTGGATTGGTCGGGCCAGTGGGCTGAGGTCTCTAGATGTACCAGTAACATGACCTACTTAGAAGCAATTTATAAGGTATCTACTGTATGCTGTAGTATTTAGTTCTGACACAAATTGCTTGTATGCATCCCGGGGATCCACCCAATTGCTTCCGCGGCTGTACATCCGAGGGCACTGTGATGCACATATGGTGGACCTGTCCCTTTGTATCGCCCAATGTTCAAGCTTTTCCAGACCAAACTCTCCAAAGATCCATGGCACGCTCTTTTACGCTTCAAAACTGACCAACTTACATGCATACAACGCAGACTGACACACCACCTGGTAATAGCTGCTTAACTTACTATAGCCCATGATAGATTCCTGGCTACCTGGGATCCATGGATCCAGGCTTTTCACCCATCCCTGAATAAGGGTCAGCCTGACTCACTTGTGATTTTTGTCATCCTTACGCTATGGAAGGTCCATTGTTTGCTCATTGGTCCATGCCCCCCACTCCGGAGTACCTTTTCCCCTTCTTTCTCCTTCTATCTTTCCTTTTTCTCTCTTTCCTATCTTTCTTCAACCCTTGGTAAACTGTTCTAGTTACAACATCCTTCCATCCATCATCCCCCTGCTAAGGCGAACCAGTACGTAGCAACCTCTGTATATTATTGACACAAATACTCAGTGTACCAGTCAATAGATTGTGCCTTCCAATCCTGGGAGAACCTTGAGTTGTTTGACACTAATTTAGAGTCTTGGATGCAAATATGATTGTATTGTATTGTTTGTTTTCTATGTTTTTTTGATTTACGTGCATTAACTGCCTTGTACACATATGTTGTAACTTTTGATGTTTAAAATTCAAAATTAATAAAAATATTTGTGTTGTAATTGTTCATGTGGTTTTTTAATATATGTAAACAAAAAAATGCATTTTTAGTTATTGTGTTTGAATAATTCAATGAAAAGACACTTGTTGTATTTTTGTATTTGAGAAAAAACTCACCAGTTAGTGGGATGGGGGGTGGGGTGGAATGGTGCCTGGTCGTTAAAATATTTACTTTTGATATGTATAGCAGTCCTTGGTTGGAACACAAGTTCAAAGTCAAGTGAAAATTTCTACGTTGACTTTGAACCTAATTTATGCACAAACTACACATGCTAGAGAAAATGTTTCAAATGTGAGGATACCATGTTCAGGGGCTTTGTAATAAGCTGACAAAGTTAGCTAGCAGCAAAGACATTTAAATGCGAATTTTCAACTAGAATTTGCACTGCAACACTTGTGAATGAATTGGGGATCAGGGGATCAGGACACGGTAAAGGACACGGATCAGGTGAATTGGGGATCAGGACACGGTAAAGTGCCCATAGGGAAGGGCTTCCCATGCCCTGGACCACTCATCTTGTGAGGGATACACCTTCTAACTACACCTAGAACAGGCTTTCCTGTCAATGATTTTATGCTAAGACAGCGTGTGCAGCCTGAAGAAGCCATCATATTTGGCGAAACATGTTGCATTAACCATCAAAAGCACACGCGTACTTCCATGACTGTCTTGTTTTATTATGTATTGGACACTACGATAACTCCCGTATGAGTTATATGTTTTTTTTATATGTATTTCTGTATTCGTTATGTTATATACTTTTTTCGTTCTTCACGGACTACGTGTCCAAATAAAAAACTTTTTTGTATACACTATAATACATGCTCATTTAAAACCTAGCAAATATTAGAATTGTAAAGAAGAAGATTCCCACTGTTACCCCTCTGCTCCAGGTATAAGTCTGTCTGCTGGGCATTGTAGTCCTCCAATGCTGGTGGGGACTCCTCACCTCTCTTGCAGATCCTTGCCTGAGTCCTCTGCCTCACTGTTGGGGTCCCCGCAGCATAGTGTTTCAGCTCTTGGCAGTCTGATGTCAAGCAGCAGAGTTTCCCCTCAATACACTCACACAGACAGCTCTCCTTAGAGCTGTCTTCTCGTCGTCAGGCAGTAATTATACACCTGCTGTGGACCTGGGAGGGCTGGCACGCCCTCCCCTGGGCTGGTCTTCCTCACCAGCAGGTGTACATTAGCTCTCAGCTCTGGCAGCTCAGTGCTGAGAGTTTCAGACTCTGCAAGCTCCTCTAAACCTGCTTGTTGTTAGTTTGGCTTTGGACCTCCCGGTTTGAACTTGGCTCGTGATCCGGTTATCCTGTCTTCTCCTGACCTAACCCTGCTCGTCTAACGGACCCGTTTATCTCACCTGTTGTCCGCCTCAACCTCGGACCAGATAGGACCCTGCTTTTGCAGCAACGCTCCTGTACCTCACACCTCTCCCCCCTGAAGGGGTTGTTTACACTCGCTTCCTCTGACATAGTACAGCCGAGCAGGACCTGGGACTGACTGCAGCAAAGAACCCCAGCTACCCTCAAGGTAGCTGGCCTTATCCCATTCCTTAATTGGCTGCGGGCTCTGGGTGAAGACCAGTCCGCCGTCCCTAGACTCCTTGCTCTCTGATACTTGTCAGTTCCCATACCAGGGGCCAGCCGTAACACCCACATTCCAATCAGATTCCCAACCCCGAGGGGACCCTTTATTTTTCTTGGTGTATATATTGTGAGGAATTAGCTCGGTAGCAGGGCGTGGGACTTCCTGGAACAGTCACTACACAGGACACAGCAACACGAGGGTTGTAGGTGCAAACAAAAGGTGCTGTTTATTCACAGCTAAGTTCCATAAAAAAAACAGTAAACAAATTAACAAACAATATACGACCAGCCACATAGGCTTTCTTACACGTGTCTGGAAGCTCCTCAGACTGCCAGGATCTGATTCCAGGATGAAGCCCCTTGCTAGAGCAGGCAGGCCGGTTATCTCCCAGTCTAATGACCAAGCCAAGTCTCACCTGTGCACATCACTTCCTCAGGTAGCTCATCTCAGACTGCTCGTCCTCCGGTGGTGAAAACCTATACTGCGCTGTGTAATACCTGGGACAGATGTATACCCCATCCTGAACACAGCCTGTGATCTTCAGGGGCTTCCTGTCACAATATATGGAGATACATGTTATACCCCTATGAAAATGCACGACAATGCATAAAAAAACAAAATAGTGCAAGTGGCACAACAAAGTGCACTGGAGTCGACCCTGTAAAATCTACAATATCAGGAGGGAAAACCCCTGAGAAACAAACCACTCGGGGGGGGGGGTAAGGGGAGGGGAATAGTGAGAATGTTTACAATAGGAAGACCGAGGAAGAATCCTGTGGAACTTCTGCATCCAGGGGAACCACACTGCTAAGAATTTCTTGTGGTGGTTCGTTAAACTGTAGAGGAGGTGCAGATCAACTAAATGTGGAGGACATCCCCTGGGGCATTACAACCAGAGAAGCAAAGGACGGGTAAGTCGGGATACATTTGGGTCTAGAAGGGACCATGTACAAGAGGGACATTCTGCACTAAGGACACAATTATGGCTTCTCTCCTGTGTGAGATCTTTGATGTCTGACAAGGTGTGATTTCTGTGAAAAACATTTCTCACACTGAGGGCAGGAATATGGCTTCTCTCCTGGGTGAGATCTTTGATGTCTGACAAGGTCTGATTTCTGTGAAAAACATTTCTCACACTCAGGGCAGGAATACGGCTTAACCCCTGTGTGAGATCTTTGATGTCTGACAAGGTTTGGTTTATGTGAAAAACATTTCTCACACTGAGGGCAGGAAAATGGCTTTTCTCCTGTGTGAGATCTTTGATGTTTGACAAGGTGTGATTTATTTGAAAAACATTTCCCACACTCATTGCAAGAATATGGCTTTTCTCCTGTGTGAGATCTTTTATGTTTGACAAGGTGTGATTTTTGAGAAAAACATTTCTCACACTCAGTGCAGGAATATGGTCTCTCTCCTGTGTGAGATCTTTGATGTCTGACAAGGTATGATTTATGATAAAAACATTTCTCACACTCAGGGCAGGAATACGGCTTCTCCTCTGTGTGAGATCTTTGATGTCTGATAAGGTCTGATTGCTCTGAAAAACATTTCCCAAACTTATTGCAGGAATGCGGCTTCTGTCCTGCCTGAGGACTAGAAAATGTCTTCTCCCCCAGAATTCCGGCACCATCCTGCACAGTATGAAGGCGCTTAGAGTCTGTCAATGATGTGTCTGCACTAAGGAGTTCTCTATTGATAGGTGAGCTCGTTGTCTTTGCTTCTACAAAAACTCTTGTGATGTCCTCATCTTCCATCTTACAATCTGGAGATAATGAGGGGTGATTCTTGTGGAGTTTCTTCATGGTGAGCCCTGAAATAAATATAAATAATAAAAATATATATATATATATATATATAGAAAAAAATGATCAATAGGTATATGTGGGATTGTCACCAAAATTAATCAGGTAGGCTTACATAAACAGATTTTCTAGGGGGTCTTTCCCACTTCAGTCAAATCACTTCTACAGTGACATCCTTGTCAGAAGAGAAGGAACAATTGTGACCAAGAGGTGCATAACCCTTCCACACAACAAGACTTAGCACTGAATCATGTGATCACAGTTAATCCGAGCTTTTAATATAGAATAAGCGACCACAGGACTAGCCAGAAAAGTTATATTTCTATGTGGGTGTGGCACGCATTTACAATATATCTTCCGTCCTCTCTTCATTTACAATTGTTTAAAAAGCTTTACATAAGCATTAACTGTCTGTCTGTCTCTGGTCTGTCAGCTAACACCCTATTCAGGACCAGTAGCAGTAACAGAGCTAAGATAGAGTAGAATGTATTATGTCTCACCCGTGCTGATCTCTGCAGGTGTTTCCTCCTCTATGAATGTCCCCATCATCCCAGCCTCCTCCGTATATTGCTGATC
>CM070037.1:2129620-2140377 GCA_036250615.1 Ptychadena robeensis | reverse complement strand
AAAAAAGGAGAAAGAAAAAAGCGGAACAGAAGGAAACTTTATTCCATCAAGCCCTAGCAGACGCTTCCTTCTACAGAGCGATCCTGGTTCTTGGTAAGGAATATTTTACCTTTATATCTCCCGAGCAGAGCTGAGGTGATACCTAGTTTATGTCTGCCTCATTGCAGAGATTACAGTTAAGATAACTTATGATAAACAAGTTTGTTTGATAAAAGTGCACATTATCAATTAAATAAGTTCAGAGTGTCTGGATTTATCATCCCTAGTCGGTATCACATCAGTAATTTTTAGTTGGAGAAATTATCTTCCTATCTGAGAGTCTTGGCATAGTTGTGTAGAAGTGACATCCATACTACGTTTGTGTGTAGCCAGCGTGTTTTTTCTAATTGCATTCCACAAATTCCTTTGTGTTTCAGGTGTAATATTACCGTGTATAGGTGTGATGGAGACACCTTGTGGTAGTATTCTGGCATTACACTTCATGTTGTTGTTTATTTGGTTCAATTGATTTTCAGTGCTTTATCATTCTGTGTATGTGAATAAATTATATATTTTTGCGTAGTTGCTTGCCCTGCTTTATTGTCTATACAATCTGACTATGATACCGATAGAATTCTTGTGAGGTGTATCGTCACATCTCAGGAACTAAAAATCCCTATTGCTAGTAGTTTTATTAAATGGTTCCTTAAGATTTATAAGCTGCTGTTTATAAGTCACTGACATCATGTTCCCGCCCCCTTCCTCCTGAACACCAGGAACTGCGGATCAGACTTCACGCCTTTGTACGTTTTTCATACCACTTTAGGAAGCTCTTTAGCGAAATAATGGGACCACCAGGGGGATTAAGCAAAAACTTCTCTTGTTGCTATGAAGACGCTCCAAGTCCATTTCATTATTCCACATGTGTCTCTGGGTGCGGCTGTGCCAGTAGAGATGCTCGGTGTGGAGGCACAGGCTGGGAATCCGACTTCTTGTCTCCACTCTCCAGCAGTGACACTTCCAGGTTTTGCATCCTCCATACCACCCACCATGCTTGGAGGACAATACAAGGTTCATTCTGATTTCTTGTGAAGAACACAGCAAGTGAGCAGTTCAATTTTTTCTGCACATAGGTTTTTTGGTGATAGAGAAATGGCAGAAGCATTTCCTATCGCTCTTCATGCTCTAGATAAATGATTATTGCATATTTCCCGTTCAGTGTTAGGAGCATTCACGGGATTCCTTTGTGTGAGAACACCACTGTCAGCCAGCACAGAGTTAAGAGAGAGGAGAGAACTGCAGCACTCAGCCTGCCATTTGTTTCTCTGGGCTGTCAGTTCTCTAACTTCTCCCTCTGCCTAATTCACACAGTGCCCCCTCCCACCCTTCACACTGCCAGCCACTCAGAAGGCTGTGGGAAGGACAAGCAATAAGACAATTATGGAGTAAGTAGCTGCAAACAATAAGTAAGGTGTGGCACCTGCTACAAAAAAAGTTCAGGGTAAATGCTGAACGGTCAATGCTACAGCTCTAGAATCTGTTTGACTTCTTAGTAGAGATGAGGAGGGGTGATGTGTTATCTCTCTTTTACCAGTGGGCTCTCCACTATTGGGATCTCCTGCTCTAACCTGTTGCTGCTCTCCAGGCCATGATCTCCTTGTGAGGACACCTCTGACTATTTGTCTAGCAACTGTTTTACTGCATTCATCTGGGCAGGAGAAAGCGTGTCCCTGGTTAACTAAAGAAGTGGCACCTGCTCCTCTGTCCACCCCCTAACACCATCAGTTGCATATGGTAACGTTTACTTTAGCTACAAATCTTTTAACGTGGAATCATAAAAATCTGTTTGGCTCACCCCATTGGGTAATGACATCCATAATGAGAACTAGCTCTGGGATGGCTGTCCCAAGTGTCAGGTGAAAGGCATAGTGGAGAAGTGGCAAAATCTGACAAACACTACTCCTTGCCACACTAGGCTCAGTGTCCTAGCGATAAAAGGAGGTTTATCTGTAGGCCTGTAACCCGTTCTTGGACCCCATATTCATTGGGATTACTAGTTCTTGGTTGGGTTGCATCACAACCTCTGCTCCAAAAAAGGACCCTTACCATCCCATTGGTGGTTTCAATAAACTGTTCCTTTAGGCAGCCTGTATCAGTATGTAGGAAAGCAGGGGGCCATACTGTGTTCGTGACCTGACAGACTGTCCTATGGGTGGGGGCCCTGAGGTGTTTAACAAGTTCAGGGACACCAACTAAGCCTCTGCTCTCCTTTCCGTGAATCCTCACAGGAAAGCTTTTAGAAGTCTGACTGATTATCTGTATCTGGCAGTATAAAGCTGCTCTTTGCTACCAGATTAATTTAGGATGCTATAACCCATACACAGGCCTCTGAATTAAAGAATGTCTACACACAATGGGTTCTTCTATTCTAGTAGCAAGTATACAGTTCTTTATGCTGTCTCTGAGCCCAGAGACAGGGTACATACATAGAGAATTGAACCATCTCAGCCATTGAGGTGCTTTGTAGTCCAATAGGGTGTGTGACGTTCCAGAGCTTAATCTACAGGAGAAGTCTGTCCAGCTCTACCACTAGCCCAGTAGGAAAGTGATAATCAAACACTCAGATGTCCTTTGTGATACTTGCAGATCCCACAGGCCTGGTGCCGTCCCATGCAGATCATTAAACTGTGTGGAAGATGAGCTAGTAAACACACTCAAGCTTCCATAGCAGATGTCAGCAGACCCCTAATTAGGGAACAAAGAGGACGCCCCCCACCCATTCATTCTGGTGAAACCAGTACACACCGGACAAGGTAAGCACACCGATAGATATCCTGGCGCACTTACTCTACAACTGAGAATTTCTGTTAACTATTCCCTGACTATCTGTTGACTTTAGAAGGTTTAGCCCTGTAAATCACTCAGGCTTAACTATCTATATACTGCCTTGCTAAAAGAGCTGGTTATGGCTATCATTATGGCAAGCAACACTAGGTAAGTACCATATTGATTGATATCTGTAACCATCACTCCTTGTCACCCCCACAAACCATGCAATACTCAAATTACAAGGGTGCTACACTCAGGGGTCAAGGGTCACTGCACATTACACTGAGACATGACTATATTGTAACATTCCCTTTCTATAATGATCTCACATACTGATCACAATACATTTTTCATCTCCTTCTTTGTATTGCATCTCCGTTTAGTTTCGTCTTCTGATTTTTCTATCTCTCTACCACTCTCCTCTGTCTCTCTTCCCGTTGAGGTCTCTCCTTTAATTCTCCTGTTCTATTGTTTATCTCTCTAGCGAGTTTCTCTCCTGTTTTCCCTTACGTCCCTGGAGCAGTACACCCAGGACCCTCCTCACTTGGTTCTGATGTTTTTATCACCAGAGTTATTAGCGCCTTGTTTTCGGCTTCCTTTAATGCTTATCATAATACCACACACAAATGGACACATCCACATAGGTCTGCACTTATGAAGCACGGAAAAGGCCCTAGTCTATATACACTAGCTATCATACATTATTTTACATCATAGTTCAGCTTTAGTTATCACACTCACATTTATAGAAATATAATCTGTTTATAAGAAGGATATAGACCCCAGCTAATTGACACTTTGATGATTGTGACCTTCACAACAGTATGATTTCATATACCCAATAAGGGTGAATAGCCCCTAGTAAGAGTTTTGCAGTTTTTACATTAGGACCTACCTCTTGAATTAAATACACTGGTACTCTAGGACCAATTGTGATGAGGTGGTGCCCATAAAAGGGCTGATTACATCTGGATTGACTCTACTAATACAACCGACTAAAGCAACCTCAGGTCAACTAGACCAGTGTTTCTCCCCACTCGTGGTTCGCATACGTGCAGGCACCAGGCAAAGTTTGCCACCTGTTACTGCCGGGCCGCTGCCATCTCCGTGAGTCTCTGGCCGGGCAATCGGTGCATCCTACTTATGGCCTTTTGCAGGGAAGAATGAAAAAGGTTTTCTCCGCTTCCCCCTCTCATAATGGTAGACTGTCTCTAAATAAAGCTTGGGCCTGTCTTTTCCCCACCTGCACCCCTTTCTCCCATCGTATGCTATGCTGAGCCTGGTCCACCGCCCTCACACACTGAATAATAGTAGACTTATATAGCATACAATGCGGTTTTATTGTTACAGATATAAAGAAAATATAACAACGTATACAGTTATACAGTTAGAATCCTACTACCCTAAAACTATCATTAGCCGAGTTAATGAATCAATACATTAACGGTTATTGCATCATCACTACATCGGGGGACCAGCGACTCCTGGAGGCAGCACAACATCAGCCGCCCAGCTCGTCAGCAGTGGAACGTCCCACTAATGGGAAAAACCCAGAGCCTATATGGGGGGACATTTACACTCCTCTTTAACGCTGTCAATCTCTGATTGGGTGCTTCCCCTCGTGCACACTTCGTGCCAAAAAGTGGTGTGATATTCAAGAGCCTATCCCCAAACCGGCCATACCACTACTATCCAAGGTCATCACTAATGACTTTTTATAACTGTTTGTACAAAGATGAGTATTCGTCCTTGTACATCATGACCGCGGCTAACAACATGTTATCTGATCTTAATAACCTCGCCAGTTTCATAAGGGACTCAAACTCGATACCTACCTTAACTATCTATACCATTCACTCACACAGTCATATCACAATGGTATCACACCATCCATTGTGATTCATAGTAATAGATTAAGTTATGTGAATCAAATGTAATTTCTTTTCAGCATTTGAAGAATATATTTAAGTAATAGGGAGGAGTTGCGCAGGAGTGTGCAACCAGAGGAGTCCTTGCACTGCACATGAGCATTTCCCTCAGTTAGATATTTATTATCGTGGGGCCCTTATAGTCCACATAGTGTAGAGGGGAACATGCATGAGTATTTAGTTATGTGTGGGTGGCCTGTGCTGGCTTGGGGCTTCTGCATGAATGTTCCTCAAAAACAAATCTTGTTGTTAGATTCTTTGTATAGAAAACACATTTTATAAAAGTAACAAATGGACCAAACATTAAATTAATTTAAAAAAGGTTATCACTTCAACTATCACAGTGGGCAGTAGAGTTGGTTTCCTGGTGGAGTTTTTCCACCTCCCCTCTAATTTTCAAAATATTGTGCCATTGCTTTGATACCATACGAGAAGAGGAAGTGATTCCGGAAATCAGGAATGAGGTCAGTTGTAAAAGCAGGCCATACACTTTAGATCTCTGTAGAATCCTTAGATTACCAACAACTATGTAGTGACGGGCCTCTGCGATTGAAACAGGTAGACTTGATGGTTTAGAAAGTCCTCATATTACATGGTTTTGGTTAAAACAAGGAGATTCTAAAGCAAATCTGACAGAGAAATCTAAAGTGTATGGCCGGCTTAAGAGTGAGGCAGACATATCTGAATTCAGGAAAGGTAAGGTTAAGCATCAGGCCAGTGTCCGGGGGTCAGGCAAAAGTAGCAGAAAGTATTGTAGTTTAGCATCCTGCCAGTTGTCAGCAGGTCGGAAGCAAAGTCATAGTTGGAAACCAGACAGAGTTACATGGCAGTAAAATGTTGAAATCAGCCAAAGGTAATAGGTTCACAGTGTGAGGCGATGCCTACCACTGCGTCAAAATCCTTGCTTTGACGCACATCTAACATGGGGAAAAAATTTTGGGTTGCAACTACACAGTATCCGCGACTAGCTATGTGGTGTAGTGTTACATGGACTTGTTCAGTTGCTGCAGGCCAAGTAACCAACTATTTCATGGAATACGGTAATGTAAGACAGGTTGCCATCGACGGTTGTTAACCTTTTATGAGCGTTGCGCATGTGGCACGTTTTTTTTTTATAAAACCGTGCCAGGGCAGTCACGGCGGGCACAATATGCTTCACCGTGTTGCATGCCCGGGTGGAGGTTGTACACATAAATGCTTAAAAAGGCACGCCCCTCCAGTACAGTTTATGTACCGGCCTACCCCCGGCCCTTCGCGTCACCAGTGAGCGATCGGGGGCAGACCCGGAAGCATGGCATACATGCCGATACTCCGACCGCTGGAGGAGCCGGCTGTAGCTAGAGCGTCTCGAGTTACCTGGGCTGGTGTTTTGATGCATGAAACTCAGCCCGAGTAAACTCGGGCCAGAGCTCAGAAGGTTACAACAAACACCAAAAACGATTTGCAAATACCTTTTACTTTCTCATTTAAAAGGGGGGGAAGCAGGGGATTTTCAAGGCAACAAAATATCAAACTGACGTTATGATACGGTATTGAGTGCATCTAACTAACGCCATCAACTATACAGTAGATTGTTCACCAAATATATGACAAGATTATGTTGTATGAATAGTCAACTGATACATGCAATTAAGGTCTTTGTTGCGTTTACACCTCTAGGTTGCTTCAGAAGTGAAGGAACAGAATGTACTTTCACATGTTAGACTGTAAATAAAGAGGCAAATCAACAGTTAAGTCATGGTCTCTCCTCAGAGGCGGACAATGATAGCCAGGTATAGGAAGAATGTGGGCGTTTCTAGTTCAGTGTTTCTCAACTTTTTTGACCTGAGTACCCACCTATCCGGAAATTCGGTTCCAGCCAAGGACCCCTGAATTCAGATTAATGTGACTTGGACAAAATTTAAACATGAACCCATTATTTGGAACTGACGACGTAGGAAAACGGTCAACCTTTAATTGCCTATCAAGTGTGATCATGTTGCATATTTTAAAAGTAACAAAAAAATAATAATAAATTGTACCATATCAAAAGTGCATGGTGGCAAATACAGTTGATCAACTTCAGAACTTGAAAATTATGCAGTCATAAAAGATAAAAATAGTTTTGTATTCCAGTCTTATTGAGAAACCTGGCTTCTTGGCAGAAATTATTCTAAATCTTGGATTAGGAAACTGATGCCCACAATAAGGTCGCTTTTGGACACAGGCGGTTTCTCATTTTAGTTTTCAGAGTTGCTGAGAGTGAGAAGCTGGATTCCACATAGGTAGGTTGAGGCAAAGGGGAAGAAGTTCACGCAGAGCCATTTTCTTAACTGCAGGTATTCCCTCTAGCTGCTGCAAAATTCTGTAATGTTTCTGGACACTCTTGTTGTCTTGCGTCTTATGTACTGTCTGAAGAAAGCTCATACAGTCTTTTCTTTGCATCATCTGGAACCCCAGCTCATAATGGCATTTTCATCAACAATGATTAAGAATCCAGAGTTTTTGTCTGTCATCTCTCAACACATGGAAGTTAATGTTCAAAATTTGACTCCAGATGGGTCAAATGTTCCTTGATGATCTCTTTAACATAGGAGTCAGAGAGATGTCATTTTCGTCACTGAATTCCATGAGCTGTGGGAAAGAAGTAAAAATTCAGCTTCAACCTGCTTCTCCAAAAAAAATTTATTCCTAAAGGCTTTGACTTATCTGCTATGTACAAAAAATGGTGGTGCTAAACCCCTGTAGTTGAAGATTCCGATCATTAATTTTGTCAAAAATGTCAGATAAGATAAGCAAGTTTGCCAAAGCACATTTCATCTTCAAAATAACTAAGAAATCACTACTCATATTCTTAGAAAAACTGTGACTTCGTTTCTTAATTCAAGCAGTCGATTCAGAAGCTCACACGTGATAACCATCTGTAGTGCTATACTGAGCCCTAGGCTCACCACCTTCACCAACACTGAATAATCAGGATAACGTAATATAGCATACAACGCTGTTTTATTGTTACAGATTATAAAGAAAATAGAAACAACTATAGTTATACAGTTAAAATCTAACACTCAGTACCCTAGCCGAGTCAATGAAATCAATACATTTACCGGTTATTGAATCATCACTCCATCGGGGACCAACTATTTCCTGGAGGCCGCATAAAACACATCAGCATCCCACAGCTCAGTCAGCAGTGGAAAAAGTCCTACATTACTGGGAAAAAAACCCAGAGCCCATAGCGGGGACTCTACCCTCCTCTTTACACTGCTGTCACTCTATTGATTGGGTGCCTCCCCTCTTGCCCACTTTCGGCCAAAGTGGTGTGATTTTCAAGAGCCTTAACCAACGCCACACGTTACTATCCCAAGTTCATCATCATGACTTTTTATAACTTGTTAGTCTTCGTCATGTACAATCATGGACCGGTCAAACATGTTGTCGACTCTTAGTAACCTCGCACGCCATAAGACTCTAAGCGATATTTAACTTAATTGATAGAATATAACTATTATACCTTCACTCACACATCCATAACAATGGGATCACACCATCGAACCTCTGTGTGAAGTAAAACAGTGATAAGTATGTCAGCTCCCATATCACGACACAATGCACGAAAAAGACGTGAATTTAAAGCTCTCGCCTTATAAAGTTAACGGTTTTCACTGCATCTCTAGTACGCCATTTTTATTCTCTGCTCAGTCGTTTTGACGCAAGTGCCTGCCGATAAATAATAATACAATGATTCCACTTTATGGAAGGATTTAAAGCTTTAAGGTGGCTTACAAGGCCACTCTTCCGGTCCAACCATGGCTCCTGCTCCATCCGTGCACAGAGAGACACACCACTCCAAGATAGTTCATTTTCCAAAATGTGCTTATTCAGTGCATTAAAAATCCCCTCTCCAGTAGTGTTGTATCAAGTCCTTACAGCCAAATATTTCTTCTTGTTCCATTCTCACTGTCATCATCAATATACCGTACAATATCATTAACTGAGCGGAATTGGAAATGTCGTAGATTCATCTATCGTAACGCAAACTGTGTTTGCAAATTATTTTGAGATATCTGCTAATGAGTCTTCTTTCATGTCCCAATTCTTTAGAAATTGTATCGTTGGAATGTGGAATGGTCTTAATTTGTCAACTTCAGCTTTCCAAACATGATTTCAGCTATTCCTACCGTAGCGGGAAGATAAGGCTTTCTCGGACAGTGTGAGGTTTTTGTGGCTTTTCCTTCAATGTAGGGGTTTAGTAACAAGGTGCCTTTTAACATCGAGGGTTATAGAATGGTGATAGGGTTTCTCCACAATCACACTAGGGTTGTGGTGGACACGGTTTTGATGTAAGTGTTTTGTGGTAGTGACATGCTGTATGTTCACTATCATTCCTTTTTTTTTTCTAGTAACTGGTTCCTCTTCTGACACAGGAATTTCTACGTCATTATGAGAACCTTCTTTCGAGCCTGAAGATCTTCTTGAAGAAAACGATCCATTGTTATTGCCTTAGTAAAAAAAAAAATCGTAAGCAAATTCAGCTACAGTATTTTCATACCCATATATATTACTATATAGTGGTGTGTGCAGTGCTTATTATACTGCTTTTGAGTGGCACTGCAGCCTTCAAAAGCCAGGCAAATGGTGGGTGGGACTAATATGGGAAGCAGGGATGTAAATGCAAGCTTAAGGCTGTTGCAGTCATCAAGACCTATATAACCAAAACGTAAGAATAGGTCAACACGAAACATTACAAATAGAATTCAAATCTAATAAGCTTTCTTGTTACACAACTGACAAATGCAGCAATCGTGAGAGCCCCATTGACAAATGCAACAATTACGGCCCCCCCCCCCCCCCCATTGACAAATGAACAATCATGAGACCACCATTGAGGAATGCAACAATCATGAAGCCAACTTGGGGAGAGAGAAGGGAGACAGGGTCCCCCTGGGTGGGGAGAGAAGGGGACAGGGTCCCCATGGGTGGGAGAGAAGGGAGACGGGTCCCCCTGGGGGGGAGAAAAGGGGAGACAGAGTTACCCCTGGTTGCGGAGAGCAGGGAGACATGGTCCCCCTGGGTGGCAGAGGGAGACAGGGTCACACTGGGTGCGGAGGGAGGTAAAGAGGGTCACAGTGGGTGCTGCTAGGTTGGGAGGGAGAGACAGCAAGTCACTATAGTGCATAGGAAGAGAGGTTCACACTGGGTGGGGAGGAACATTGCACACCACGTCATCATGTGAATTCAAATGGCCACAGGCAGCCCCACAGCACTCAATTTTTACAAACACACACGATTTATTGACAGCCTCACTGTCAATGTGGCACGGCTAATCTTCGTAGTCCTCCTCGGTTGGCGGGTGGTGGTGGCAGGTAATGATAATACATGACAAGCAGAGGCAATTCAGAGAGGAGTATGGAGGCTCAGAAGTTGCAATATGCAGGTGGTGTCTCTATAAGGGGGATGCACACAGGTGGTGTGGCTATAAGGGGGGGGGGGGGTGCTGATTGATGGCTCCGTCTGTACCCCCTCATAGCCACACCACCTGTGTGTATGTGTATATATTATCTGTATCTCCATCCCCTTGTAGCCAAACAACTTGTGACATGAGCCTCCCATACCTCTTGCACAATATGATAATATATTAACGAATATCTAATACAATATATAACAGTGATATCTACACACACCCTGTAACTCCCCCCCCCCCTCCCCTCTTATAGCTTCTATATCTAAATTGACTGTATCTCCCATAGACCTTTGCAGTAGGCCAGCAAGATCCTGAGTCACCACTTACCACCTCGCTCTCTCCAGCCAGCGCCGTTTCACACGGTCTCCACACTCACTGCCAATGCAGCAGCCAAATTCTCCCTGTTTTCTCGGCGTGCCGCTCAGGCAGGCTGTGTGCTCGCCCAACCCTCAGGCTCTCTGCTGCTTGTGTCGGCACACCGTGATGCGACGTCACGGGCCGTGGCACTGTCACTATCCTCCCGTCCGACTTATAGGACTGGTGGTGGGGGCGGGGCCTAATGTGGGGATGGTCACAAC
>CM070037.1:2082661-2098195 GCA_036250615.1 Ptychadena robeensis | reverse complement strand
TGATAGCATAACTATAAAACAAGGAAACCTGCAAATATGGTTAATGTTTTAACTGTTTTACTTTAAAGACAAAGAAAAGTTGATTACCCATTCTGTCTTAAAACGTATCCAACATGTTCATTGCAGCATAGTTCTCCCCCTCATTCCCTCATTTCCAGTGGGGGAAGTATAGGTCTTGAGATGACCCTCTCCCTTTTCTCCATACACTTGATGATTACTGTGTCCCCAATTCGAAATTTACGGATTTCTCTCAGCGTCCCAACCTGCAGGCCAGGAAGCCCAACAAATACATAGTGCTGCATTTCATGCTATCTTGTTGTCTTGTGTAGTACAAAATACTGAGCTTCCTAAGTTGTCATCACAGAGGACAGCAGTGACATCAGGTTCTTTGATGATGTCAGTAGGCTTCTCCTTTACTTCATAGTGATGAGGGCATGGTCTAAAGCAGCGTTTTTCAACCATTGTTCCACGGCACACTAGTGCCACTAGGGATGTTGCCTGGTGTGTCATGGGTTTTTGACCCCACCCTCTTATACTATAAGAGGCAGCTAGATAGGAGGGCTAAGCAACCGCATCCTCACAGAGCCGGTCTGTGTATAACACGGATCGGCTGTATAGGTCTTAATACTATACGCAACACGCGTCCCCACAGACCAGGGCAGTGTTTTTGCTCTGCTGGTACGCATCTGAATTCCAGCGGGGCACCTGCTGATGACATACTTCCGACGGGGACCGGAAGTGCGCCGCGATTATGTGTATCGTCGTTGCCCTCCGATTTTTTTTTATTAAACAAGTGTGCCTTTGCCCAAAAAAGTTGAAAAACACTGGTCTAAAGTATGATGTTCGTCCAGTCCTCAGTACATAGGTTTTAAAGGAGTTGACGTCAGATGGTTTACACATCTTGTCCAAGCATACATCACCCATGATTGCCCAGCCTAGATCAAACTTTTGGGCGTGTGGAGCATCATCAGGACCGTTGCATTGCACACTTTATATTCCCTGAGAATGTCTCTTCCAAGCAAGACTAGGATATCAGCATTCATGTCCATTGGAGGAATCTGATCCCCAATGTGGGGATGGTAATATGCAGCTTCTGGAGTAGGGATCTCTTCCCTGTTGTCAGGTAACTGGTCACATTCAATCAGTGTTGGCAAGGGTGTATTCTTTTTAAACGTGAGACAACATATCCGTTAGCCCTGCTGCCAAAGGTCTCTACACGACCAGAGCAGGTGCTGAGGGTGTATGGTGTAGCATGTCCCTTTATATCAATGATCTCAAAGAATTTGGGTTTGGCCAGGGATCTATTGCTTTGCTCATCTATTATGGCATACATCCTGGTAGCTTTCTCTGGTTGGCCCTCTGGGTAGATCTTGACTAGACATACCTTGGCACAGCATTTGGGACTGAAGCCTTCCCCACATACTTCAGTGCAAGAAGAGGAAACAGTTGTTTTGGCTGAAGCATGACTTTGTTGCTCCCCGCCCTGTCTTGGTTGCTCCTGGCCATGACCTGGTGCAGGGGTGGAAGCAGCTGGATGCTGTGGATTCTCAGTAGAATGCATAGACGTGACATTTTTGTCACTACTGCAGTCTATACACTTAAAGGCAACTTTACAGTCCTTGGCAAAGGGGTAAATGAAGCAGAGCACCTATAGCATATCCCCATTTTCTGAAGATATTCCTTGCGCTGCTGCAAGGATCTACCTCTGAGCCCACCGCACATGGTAAGAGCATGAGGTTTTATGTGAGTGGGGCTCTGACGTTTGAGATCTTTATCTCTGCCAGCGGGAGCCATCTCATCAGTATGAGAGAATTTGGCAGGTGGAATGTCTTAGCAGATACTGTTCCCCTTAATTCTCTATGTTGTAATATATTGTAAGGTATTGTCATACTTGTCAATGATGAGACTGGCAAGATAGGTTCAGTCAGGCTGAAGCTGGGGTCATTCCTTATCCAGGGTTGATCACTGATGAACCAGCAAAAGTAAGAGAATGGAGGGAAGGAGACATTGTAGTTCCACGATCGCAACCCGTTCTTTGTCCTACTATTTTGTCAACATGGGAAAATCTGGGAAACAGATACAATCTCAAGGCACTCCTCGTCGGTCTGACACTCAGTTAAGCAAAAATATTCCGGATCTTTTTCTTTCAAAAGCCGAATCTGCTAGTACGTCACGTAATACACGTACTCAATCGCGACAGCACAAGACCTCTGAGAGAGATCTAGATAGCGCTGATGAAGCAGACTCAGTTTGATCAGACCATGAATACCTTACCACAGCTGCATTGAAACACCTCTCTACCAGAGATGACATCTCCTCCCTAGCTGCTGATATCAAAGCGCCATTGCACTCGGCTATCGCTGACCTCCGTCTAGACCTTCAGGATATGAGCGGATATGAATTACCTCTGTGGAAGCAGCAGGCCAAGTGAGAGACACGCAAATCACTTCCTTGCAGCGGGGTCAAGAAGCAGTAACTAAACAAATGCTATACATGCACAGGAAAATTTTAGATTTAGAGAACAGGGACAGGCGCTCCAATATTAGGGTACGTGGGCTACCCGAGACTGTTTCCGCCGACCAGATCCCTCAAGCGCCAACGGAAATCTTCAACGATGTTCTTGAACGCCCTGGGGAATCGCCCATCGAATTCGTTAGGGCCCACAGGGCCCTGAAGCCACGGAATGTTAGAGAAGACCTAGAGATATAATATGCTGCCTTCAATGTTTTCCGCTAAAAGACAGTATCATGAGTAAAGCGAGAACCAGGCCCTCCATACAATATCAAAATACTGAAGTAAAGCTCTTTGCTGATCTAGCTGCAGTCATTCTCCAACACCGTCAAGCCCTCAGGCTCATTTTGGACGTTCTCAGGCAAAGAGAAATTCGTTATGGCTGGAGATTTCCATTCTGCCTCTATGTCATCCACCACGGCACTACGGTCTCTTTACGCACTCCTGATGATCTTCCGGCATTCTTCTCAGCTTTGGACTTGCCGCCTATACCAGTCCCTGAGTGGTATAGTGATGTCCTTCATCCTCCTGAAGATTCCATTTTGGACGAAGAGAGTCCGGTTCCAGTCATGCCACCCGTAGACCTCCAGACGCCGCTTTCCGATCTTCTAGATCCCCGCTACCTAAGAGACAGAGGACCCCAAGAGAGCACCCAGGTCATCGAGGCGATCATAGAAGAGATGCTTTTACCCCTCGTAGACTTTATGATTGAATCTGCGGTTATGTGGTATCCTTTTTCATGTTCATGCACTATAACTGATATTGCTTTTATTCATCTATTCACTTACAGCTTGTTTATATGAGCTTTCATATTGTTTCTTTTCCATAAGTATAGTTCTTTACATGATGCAAGCTTATATGTACACTTGTTCACTTAAGTTTTCCTTTGATCTCAGGGATTTTTACTTTATCCCTCTAAAACGGATTTATATACATTTCACGCTGAAAGGCCACCTAATGGCCAAAGTTTCTATAGTGGAGTCGACAACGGCTGGCATGGTACCTCTCTCCCCAAATTTATTAACTTCATCAATTGGCTTAGCCAGGCCTTTTTTCATCTATTCAGTTCGGTTTCTTTCAATCTTCACCCCCCAAAAGTGAGGTGAAGTTATCCTACTTACGGTGCTTTCTCCATCTGGTGCTTTCAGCGTATCTCAGAGGGCATAGTTCCTTTGTTACTGTTACTCACCTCCTACAAACACCCATACTTCTGGTGTCTGACCTTTTGACTGGTTTAGATACTAGACAAGTTTTTGGCCTTTAAACGAGTATATTGGCTCTCTATAAGCCGTTCACTATAGGGTGTAAGTTTACTTTTTCTAGTTCTCTCCAGGAGGGGGTGTGACTATAGAGGTGTAATTGGTTTATTCATATACTCATTCCTCCTCCTTTTTTAGTTTCATTGTCCCCCTGGTCTCTCTCTCCCCTCCCCCACTCCCGTTTTGTTTCTGTGACGCTCCTTTAAAAATGTTGAGCTTCAATGTGAAGGGTCTAAATAGCCTACAAAAGAGATCCCAACTTTTAGGCAAGCTTAAAAAGCTGAAACCCTCTGTGGCCATGTTACAAGAGACACATTTTAAGCTTAACGCTATACCGAGACTACATTCTAATGTCTTCCCCATGGGATATCATGCCCCTTCGAGCTCGAGCAAAGCTTGAGGGGTTTCTATCCTAATACACAAAGATTTTGAGGATGAGGCCACTGACCCAGAAGGTCGTTACTTGTTTTTGAGGATGAGGTCACTGACCCAGAAGGTCGTTACTTGTTTTTGAGGATGAGGTCACTGACCCAGAAGGTCGTTACTTGTTTCTTAAAGGCAAGCTCAGAGATATGCCTATTACACTCGCCACGGTGTACTTTCCTAATAAGGGGCATGCGGCCTTTATGCAGAAGGTCACAACTGCCCTATTAGATTTTGCGCAGGGTATTCTAATATTGGGCGGAGACTTTAATTTAACCCTCAACCTGCACATGGATAACTCGGATAAGCGTTCATCCGTACCATGTCGCACTCTCAAATTTATTAAAAAAAAGCTGGTTGACTTGAATCTGTTTGATTCTTGGAGAACCCTCCATCCAGATGGTAGAGACTACTCTTTTTACTCTCTGTTGCATACTAAGTACTCAAGGCTGGACTATATTTTTATAACCCAGAAGGATCTTCCGTGTTTGGCGGAGGCCACGATAGGTAATATGACGCTCTGACCATGTCTTGTTTAGACAGGGCTCCTTTTCATTGGAAGCTTAATCCTAAACTTTTGGCGGATAAAAAAAAATCGTCCGCTTATCGGCATGTGTATGGCAGGCATAAGTTTGAAGTAGTCTGTCAAAGAAGATGCAACGGGTGTGCGCGCTCGCGCCGCCGGTCAGCGGAAAAATCGGCCGCTAATCGCATGTGCCCACATGGGGCGACAGACCTCTGTCGCCCCACTGCTCGGCCGGCCAGAGAATGGACATGTCCGATAATCTCTGGCCGAATGAAGCCGATGGCATTAGCTTCAATGAAGACCGGCGTCTTCATTGAAGCTAATGGCCGGCACACAAAGGGTGCCTGCCGACTGAAGGGGCCCCATAATGCAGGGTGCAAACGTGATGACGATATGGCACTGGTCTGTCTGCACCTGTCGGGATGTGTATGGCAGCCTTTAATGTGCTGGATGAAACTCACCCAACCTTATGCTGGCCATACACATACCGATAAACGGCCGGATTTTAATCTGACCGACGGGCGTGCGCGCTCTCGCCGTCGGTCAGGTTAAAATCCGGCCGTTTATCGGCATGTCCCCACATGGGGCGACAGACTTCTCGGCCGGCCAGAGATCCGACATGTCGGAAAATCTGAGCCGATGGGAGCCGATTGCCATAAGCAGCAATGAAGACGGCGTCTCCATCGCTGCTTATGGCCGGCACACAAAGGGTGCCTGGCCGATTGTGGGGCCCCAGAATGCAATGGGAGGCTAACGTGATGACGTCATCACGTTAGCCTCCCGGAGCGACATCGGGGGTAGTCTGCCTGCACACATCGGCGTGTGTATGGCAGGCAATAGTCTGGGAGGCATGTTTCATCAGAGGTAAATTTATTGCAATAGCCTCTGCGTAAGGAACATGGCTATATAGTAGACCTGACACGTCGCATTGCCAATCTTGAATTACAACATAAAGCCTCTCTTTGTGTTAAGGTGCTGCAAGACCTGGTTGATACCCACAAAGAATTGTTATCAGCTATTAATTACAAGATAAGGAGAGCCCACACTTCGAGAACCGGCACATACTATAAGGAGGGTAATAAATGCAGTAAACTCGCCGCTAGAGCTACTAAAATTAGAAAGGCGAGATCCTCTATCCTAAAATCGTAAAGGTGAGATGGCCTTCTCCTCACCGGACATTGCCCAATGTTTTAAAGATTATTATGTCTCCTTATATAATCTAGGCCTGGGTACAGAAGCCTCTACCTCCCCCAGAACCCAAAAACTGAGGGATTATATTACGCAGTCTGGTATGCCTCGGTTGCCTGCGTCGGCCTCTCAGATTCTGCAGGCCCCTATTTCGGCATCGGAATTTTCAGATGCCCTTAAAAGTATGACGGCCGGGTAAGTGCCCGGGGCCTGATGGCTTCACAACGCTCTATTATAAAACATTTCAGGATATCGTCCAACCGCATTTCTTTGCGGCTTTTAACTCACTAAATACAGGTAGGGGCCTTCCTCCTCACTCGCTGATGGCAGACATTTCTGTCATCCCAAAACCTGACAAGGATCCCTCCCTTTGCACCAGCTATAGGCCGATATCATTATTAAATGTAGATCTGAAAATTTTCGCTAAGATTCTATCCTCCAGAATGTTGCCCTACCTGCCAAAATTGATCTCCCCTGCCCAGGTGGGTTTCGTCCTCGGCAGGGAGGCTCGAGACAACACCACATTAGCACTGAATGTTATTTTAGCAGTGAAGTCTTTGGGTAAAGAGGTAATGCTTTTGTCCACAGATGCGGAAAAAGCTTTTGACCACTTGGCCTGGGACTATATGCTGGAAGTGTTGTCATATATAGGTCTTCCGGAGCACATGATGGTGTGGATACGTGCTATTTACTCTTCCCCCTGGGCAAAAGTTAGAGTTAATGGGATTTTTTTCTGAATCATTCTCAATTCAGAAAAATGGGAGTTGGGGTATAGGCTTGGTCCCATGGTGGTCGTACCTGTAGTTGAGACACTGGCTGACTCATCATCCTCACTTGGAGGAATTGACTAGGACTCATACGACCTTTGAAGATACTTGTATCTCATTTTTCTATCGGCTTTTGGAGCTGGAATCCCACTCTAGGGTTCAAACTATTCAATCTCGCTGGGCACGCGACCTAGGGATCCCCGTGCCTAAGAGTAAGTGGGAGGACATATGGTCATTGTGGTATCGTATGCCTGTGGTACTTCACAACATACAACCTACCCAGCCTGCCACCTGTTGGAGATGTACAACTTCTGTGGGATCCCTCTTACATATCTTATGGTACTGTCCTGCAATTACAACTTTCTGGCAGGGGATTCATAAGTGGATGTCACACGTATTGCGCAGGGAACTTCCGTTCTTTCCTGAATATTTTCTACTTCACTATCAACGACACGTTTCCCACCCAAAGCCAAAATCTTTAGAACGCCACATGGTAAATGCAGCTAGGACCTAAATTCCCAGGCACTGGGCCTCGCCTGGGGTCCTCACGATCTCAGAGTGGCTTAAACAATTACGGTTTGTGTGTGAAATGGAGGAATTGTTATATAGTAAACTGGACAGATTGAAGCAGTTTAATGTGATCTGGGCTAGGTGGCATTTCTTTGTATCCTCAGATCAATACAAGGACCTCGTCCAGACAACAAGATAAGGTCACCTGGATTCGGTTACCTACCTAGTCTACCCTGTTATTTCTGAGCCCGTGTGGCGGTCCACGTTGGTATAGTAGGATGTTTTACGTCCTTTAAATGCTTTGTGGAGTAGTCCCCTGACCTCCAGCTTCTGTCCTGAGTTTAAGGATAGGGAGCTTTGATTTATGTTTTTTCTCCCTCCTATATTTTTTCCACTTGCCAACACCTTGCCTTGTTATGGGATTCTCTACATATAACTTACTTGTATGTTTAATGATACTGTTGTGTTATGTATTCTCATACTTTCCCTCCCCCCCCCCCTATTTTACTTCACTATTCATGTGTTGTTGTACACTGTGTCTTTTGGGACACTTTGTGGTTTTCGTTTTGGATTTCTTTTTATTATTCATGTTCTACCATTACTTGTATTTGTTATTGTATTGCTATGCTTGGACCCCTTGGGTCCACCGCCCTTACCACACTGAATAATCAGGTAGACTTATATAGCATACAACACTGTTTTATTGTTACAGATATAAAGGAATATAACAACGTATACAGTTTATACAGTTAGAATCCTAATACCCTAACTTATCCTTAGCAGAGTTAATGAATCAATACATTACCGGTTATTGCATCATCACTCCATCGGGGGACCAGCGATTCCTGGAGGCAGCATACAACATCAGCATCACACAGCTCGTCAGCAGTGGAAAGTCCCAACATACTGGGGAAAACCCAGAGTTTATCTAGGGAACTCTACTCTCCTCTTTACCCGCTGTCAATCTCTGATTGGGTGCCTCCCCTCGTGCACACTTCGTGCTAAAGTGGTATGACTTTCAAGAGCCTATCACCAACCGCCACACCTCTATAACTTGTTTTGTACAATATGTTATTCTGACCCTTAGTAAACTCGCCACGTTTCATAAGGACTCGAGCTCGATACTTACTTACTATGTATAAGATATTAACTATCTATATCAATCACTCACACAGTCATATCACAATGGTATCACAGTTATACAATTTTCTTTTAATAAAATTGATTGGAAAAAAAACAAAAAAACATTGTAGTTGCTTTTGTAGTTTGATCCTTGAAGGTTGGTTGGCAGGTTTAACACCACTGGGTTCACACCATGAGCAGTGTCCAAATAACTTAGTCCTGACAGACCAGGATCTACCAACTCTATCTCCACCAGCAGGTCACTGAGTTCTTGGAGCTTGCGATGATCCTTGTTACCAATTTTTGGAAAGTTTTGCAGTCATCTGAATAAAGCACTTTCTCTGGCTTCAGACCTGCCATAGGTTTCAAGTCAAGTCTTGCCCATGCAGCTGTAATGTAGCTCCACATGTACGGTCAGCTGAATCTTCCAGATCTGTTAGGATGAAACATTCTGAAGCGTTACTTTCACTCATAGCTTGTTTAAGTACCTTCAACCTAGCCAAAGCAGCTGCTTCCTTCTTTCCATTTGAAATTTGGCCTCCATCTCTGCCTCCGCTTGTGGCGTTTTAGATTGAGCTTCCATTTCTGCTTGGCTTACTTTTCTGTGAGTTTCTATTTCTGTCTCCCGTATGGTAAAGGATTTGAGTACTTTACTGGCTTCAGCACTTACACAGGCCTCTATGAGTTTGTCACTTAATCTGGATCTCCTGGAACGAGATTATCTAGAGGACCGTGATGTAAGCTTGGTTGATGCAGATGCATGGGATCTGGTCTCTTGCAGATGAGAAATGCGGAGTTGCCTTGACCCACCTAACTTTACGGACAACCAACCGTCTGGTTTTTCAATCAGATGTTCGACTTCAATAGTTTTTGGTTGATATTTAAATGGCCATTCGAATGTTAAAATCACTCCGTGTATGGCTACCTTGTTGGCTCTGGTTTCTAATCTTGGACTATCATGACTCTGCTTGCTGCCTGTACTGACCTCTGCTGTGTACCGGAACTCCTCTTCTGATAACCCCTTGGCTACACTGTGCATTGGACTGATCTCCTGTTTATGACTTCAACTGGAATTGCTCTTTGGGGGTTTCATCAATCTCCGCTGTCAGGTAGGGTACTTTGTGTGCTGAAGTCCTGGGGGCAACCGAGGTTAGCTAAGCGTAACGTGTCTCCCGTTAGCTAAAGACTGCAGTGGAGATTGGGGTATCCTACCAGAATGGAGAATTCTGAGCCTCCCTGGACCCTCACAGATAAAAGTGCACAGACATTTTACATTGCCCCATCCAGCCAGATTCAAGTTTCTCTAAATGTTTAAAAAATAATAATAATTACCCCATGAAGCATGTGACAGGGTGTATGTGTGGGTGAGATCTGATGAGTGTAAATGAGAGGGAAAGGTGATAGTACAAGGATTCCAGGTCCTCATGGGCGGGTAGCTGGGGAATCTCAGAAGTATGAGGGAATCATCTAGTAGTGTTAGAAAGAAGAATAAAGAAAAAGATCTAATAATACAAATCTGAAGACAGACTTTTATCAATCTGCTCACAAATAATATCAGGCTTTTAGGAAAATGTATTCTTTATTAGTTACTTATATTGAACATTAATATATTTGGTGTTTGTCTGGTAAATAGAAAACATTAGAAAGAAAATTTTTTTCTATTTTCCACTTTCCCCCAGCAGGTAACGCTGTCTGATGAAATGAAGATGGCTGTGCGGGATGATGACTGCTGCAGTGACATTGTCAATCTTGTTGTGTAATCTGATCTCCCCTGCTCATCACTCCCAGGTATTATTTACATCCTTTCTCATCACAACGTCTTCCCTTGAAGCTCCTGCGGTTCAGGGGAGATCAGACAATGCTGCAGGAATAATTCAACCGATAGTGACTGTCAACCCCTCCCCTCTACTTACTCCTAGCAGAGGACATAAGACAGGGAAAAGCAGTCTTTAGTAAACTGATATTTATGAAGAGAAGTGAAAGAACTTCAAGACTTCATTCAGTTCCCCTATGGCTGGTAAGAAAAGATATCAGTGAAAAACATTTCTCAAACTCAGGCCAGGAATACAGCTTCTCTTTTATAACTGACAAGATGAGATTTCAGTGAAAAACATTTCCCATATTAAGAGCAGGATTATGGCTTCTTTCTTGTGTGAGAATTTTGATGTTTGACAAAGTTTGATTTATATGAAAAACATTTTCCGCACTCAGGGCAGGAATACGGCTTTTCTCCTGTGTGAGATCTTAGATGTATGGCAACCTCCCATTTATTTGAAAAACATTTTCCACACTTGGAGCAGGAATGTGGCTTCTCCCCTGTGTGAGATCGTTGATGTCTGACAAGCTCCGATTTATTTGAAAAACACTTCACACACTCAGAGCAGGAATATGGCATCACGCCTGTGTGAGTTCTTAGATGTATTACAAGGTGTGACTTATGTGAAAAACATTTCTCACACTCAGAGCAGGAATATGGCTTTTCTCCTGTGTGAGATCTTTGATGTTTGAAAACGTCTGGTTTACGTGAAAAACATTTCCCACACTCAGGGCAGGGATACGGCTTCTCTCCTGTGTGAATTCTTTGATGCTTCACAAGGTCGGCTTTATGTAAAAAACATTTCGCACACTCAGAGCAGGAATATGGCTTCTCTCCTGTGTGAGATCTTTGATGTATGACAAGGTTTGATTTCTGTAAAAAACATTTTCCACACTCAGAGCAGGAATACGGCTTCTCTCCTGTGTGAGATCTTTGATGTTTGGAAACGTCTGGTTTATGTGAAAAACATTTCCCACACTCAGGGCAGGAATACGGCTTCTCTCCTGTGTGAATTCTTTGATGCTTGACGAGGTCGGCTTTATGTAAAAAACATTTCTCACACTCAGAGCAGGAATACGGCTTCTTTCCTGTGTGAGATCTTTGATGTCTGACAAGGTGTGATTTTCTAGAAAAACATTTTCTGCACTCATTGCAGGAATACAACTTCTCTCCTCCCTGAGATGGTTGAACCGGAGAAAGACCCAGAATTCCAACACCATCCTGCACAGTATGAGGGAGCTCAGAGTCAGTTAATAGTGAATCAGCACTTTGGGATCCCCTATTGATAGGTGAGGTCTTTGTCTTTCCTCCTGCACAATCTCTTGTGATGTCCTCATCTTCCCTCTGATAATCTTGAGATAATGTGAGATGATTCTTGGGGGGTTTCTTCATGGTGAGCCCTAAAATATATATTAAAATCATGATCAATAGGTTTAAGTGGGATAAATCACCAAAATTAATCTAAATTAAGGCTTATATGAACAGATTTTCTATGTGGATGTCCAGCCAGCTGGAGGTCTTTTCCTCTTCTGTCAAACCACTTCTACATTCATATCCTTGTCAAGAGAGAAGTAACAATATTGTAGAGGGAATAACGGAGATTCTCAGAACCTAAGATATGCATAATCTGTGTTTTCATATCTGTGCTCCTGTAACTGGGAATAAAACACAGAATAATACAAGGTGACCATTACCAGCCTTCTATTGGCTGATATTACTCAGGTTCCAACCTACTGAGGACCAATCAGTGAGCAGCTACAGATCAGAGATACAGTAGAATGTAAATTGTCTCACCCAAGCTGATTTCTGTGGTGGTTTCCCCCTCTGTATATTGCTGATCATTCCTTACATACGTTTCTTCATCTTCAACTTCCATGTTCCTCAGATCTTCACCCTAAACCAACAGAATGTCAGATAATAACATCTCTAAATATCAGAATATTTTCACAGCTCAGTGTTCAGTCACATTATTGAAGTCTCAACTCCACCTACCTGATCATGGTGAGGGACGGTGTGACCCTCCTGTGTGGGATCCTGGGAATCCAGAGGACGAGGACATCTCTCTGGTGGGTTTCTGTTACTGGAATCATCTGTAGGAAACACACACACTGACTGAATACATTGTGTCTATGTGTTTTTTAGATGACGGGGGTTAGGGCAAACCTTCTGACGTGCGAGCCAAAATGGTTTTTCAAATTTGACAGAGGAATAGGACAAAAAAACTGTAAATGCTGCCGGTCCAAAGTCTTTCCTGCCTGGGTGGAACATTTAAGATAATTCTTTGATAAATGTTCTATACCTTTAAAAATAATAATAATACTGCCAGGGAGGTTAAATAAAATAAAACAAATAGAAAGAACAAATAAAATAAATATAAACAAATGGCTTTGGATAGTCAACTTAGGCATTCTTATGCAGACATGGGCAAACAAAAGCCTCTAGAAGTAGACCATAACAATCAGAGAAGGGAGACAGTGCATCTTAACAACAAGGGTCAGATTAAATGACAAAATGGGCTTGATATGGCATCTGGGCCGTAGTTTGCCCATGTCTGGGCAAAGTCTCCTCTTACCTGGTGATGTGAGGGGCAGCTGATCCTCCATCATGGCAATGTCCTTGTAAAGATCCTTGCGTCCTTCTAAATACTCCCACTCCTCCATGGAGAAATAGACAGAGACATCCTGACACCTTATAGGAACCTGACACACACAATGATACAGTCACCATGAAGACACATCCCGCGTCTGTTACTGGATAATGTCCCACAATCCCCGGCTCACCTCTCCTGTCAGCAGACCAATCATCTTGTAGGTGAAATCTAGGATTTTCTTCTTGTTGTGTCCCTCAAGATTTAGTGACCCACAAGGCACTGTGATGGTCATATGATCACCAGATTTCAGAAGAGGAAATCTCTGTATGGAGAAAACCAAAAGAAATCTCATTATCTTCACAAGAGAGAAACTTTCAGGGTGTAGAGGGGCACTCCCACCCTGGGAAACAATTTCCCCTGAATAAACAGAAGCAAGGGGACTTTAAGGGCTTCTGGTGTACTTAAGGAATATATATGTTACAATGTCAATAAATTAGATAATTTAATAATGTCCGGAAAACACACAAAGAACATAAATAACAATAGTAGCAGAAATTCTGATTCTACATTAGATACAAAGAATCAACAATTAACAGAATGCCTTCACATCACTACATGATGTTTCCACCACATCTTCAAATAGAAAGAAGAAACATGATGGATATCTTCAAGATTGTTGGACGGCAACCCCAACGTACGTTTCATCTCATATGACTTCTTCAGGGGGTGAGAACTAAGACAGAATGATTTCTAATTGAAATAATATGATGGAGTGTTGGTTAGTACTGATTAGTGATGGCTGAACTGCCCGCAAGGCATACAGTTCAGTGGCGAATATGGATGTTCGGCCTCCTTCTCGCCGGCGAGCAGAACTGGTGTTCGACCCGTCCCGTTCGCCGGCGAGGAGGAGATCTCTATTCTTCCTTCCGAGACCATGCCGGAGGAAGAATCTTTTCACTAGAAGACCGGGCATGAAGCCGGTCTCCTAGTGAAAAACCAGTTCGAGAACAGTAAGTGACGTCAATGACGTCAAATTCCAACTCCCTTAACTAGGAACTTTGCGTTCCAGGTACCAGATGTGACGTCACTTCCGGTTTTTCCGATTTTAAATTCCCAGCCTAGAGGCAGGGAATTTGAATCTGTCCGTCAACAGGTGAACGGCGGACTTGTAAAGCCTTCTACTTCTTTAAAAGTTTGATCCGCCCGTTCACAGACAGACCTGGCCGATGTTTGGCCATCACTAGTACTGATGGATATCAAAACATCCATATGCCACACTTAATGAGATTACTCACATGTGTAGAGTTTAAAAGGGTAAAAACACAAGTAACAACAATGCCGACAGGGAGTTCCTTGAAGAACAGAGAGTTCATAAAGATTTAAGCCGACCAATCTACCAGAGGGTAAGCATCTAATAAGGGTAAAATCCTATTAGTATGTAGAGACGGGCTCACTATTGGTAAAGTGAAGAAAAGGGGGGAAAAAGGAAGAAAAGATCCCCATAAGACACCCCTGGCGAAGGAGCCACAAAGTGCATAGTGCAATCCAAGGTGCAGTGAATATAACTAGATGCAATACCCAATATGTGGGCTAATACCACAATAAAAAGAGTCGGAAAAAAGGTGAAAATTAAACACATCAAATAAATAAAGTGAGAAAAAAAACTCGTATTTATTTCTTCAAAGGATTTGTTATAAAAAGATGTAATATGTGTAAAATTGCAGTGCAATACCGTGATCATGTTAAAAGTGATCGAATTCAAGGAGCCACAGATAAAAACAGGTAAAAAGTGCCATATTTGTAAAACAAGATATCTTTACAAACACCAGTGTCAAATAGTTTGGTTCCCCATCATTAATATAAAGTGCACTTAAGCTAGCCACTCACGGCTCGATGAAGTAACAGATTAGAGGAACATCGGGCGGCGTGCGCGCTCACGGCTCCCGATTCTTCTCTAATCTGTTACTTCATTTGAGCCATCCACGGTTCCTTTGAGCAGGATCCATTGATTCTGCTGGAAGGAACTCAACCAAACAGGTTTTCAACATGTTGGAAAACCTTGGTTGAAATCCATTACATTGAAAAGGGGACAGCACTGTTCCCTATTCAATGTAATTGGATGACAGCTGAGCCGGACACGCTACGGCTATGTGTGAAGGGGACGTGGCCAACATGGACCGAACAGCCAGCTCTGCCAGAAGAGAAGGGGGGGGGGGGGTCTTTCCTCGCTTCTGTTGTCTCCTCTGGCCTGCGATTTTGTTTCGATATACCGTATTTTTTCGGCCCATAAACCACTTTTTCACCCCCAAAATTGGGGGGGAAATGTGCCTGCGTCTTATGGTCTGAATGTGCGACCACCCGACGGCCCGATCGGCCCGCCGTGTGTCGCACATTGGCTTCCCGCCCCTCTGCGCCAGAGAAAGCTGGCTGGCTTCATTTCAAAGAAAGATCTAAATTTCGCTTCCCCGCATGCCCCCATACGAGAACAACAGAGGAGAGCTGCTGCTGTGTTCGTTCGGCTATGGATTGGCTCGGCTTGTGCAGGGGACTCCGAATTCCTGTCATTTCAGAAGAAAGATCTAAATGCCACTTCCCCTGCATCCCCCACATGCCGAGAACACAGAGGAGGAGACGGGTAGACTGTGTTCAGTCGGCTTAAGATGGCTCGGCAGTTGTGCAGAGGGATGCCGAAAGTCCTCAGACAACTGAAAATATCAGTGGGTAGTGTGATGTGTTGAAGCTGCAGTTACCCAATTGATGTGAAAACATATTAAATCTTTTTTTTTCTGGATTTTCTCGCCCTAGAAAACTGGGGTGCGTCT
>CM070037.1:2013288-2037402 GCA_036250615.1 Ptychadena robeensis | reverse complement strand
AGTTCTGGACGGATTCCGACAGCAAGTGGTGTACCTTGAGGACGGTTTTCCTGGTAGCCACCACAACGGCCCGCCGGATTAGTGAATTGCAGGCCTTATCGATTACAACTCCCTTTTTACAAGTCTTTCCGGATAGACTTTGTTTACGCACGGATCCCAATTTCTTACCTAAGGTGGCAACAAAGTTCCACAGGGATCAGGAGCTGGTTTTGCCCTCCTTTTGCTCTAACCCAGCAAACTCGGCGGAAGCAGTATTCCACAAACTGGACGTCCGGAACACGGTTTTGGAATACCTGGAACTCACAAAGGCCTTTCGAAAATCACCAGCCCTATTCCTGTTACATTCTGGGTCTAAGAAGGGCGAAAAGGTTTCCAAGGCCATTTCACGCTGGCTCAAGCAGACTATTGTCTCGGCCTACGACATCTTCAACACACTATGTCCTCTGGGCCTAAAAGCCCATTCTACAAGGGCGGCAGCTACACCATGGGCGGAACGTGCTGGAGCAACGCATGACCAGATCTGTCGTGCGGCTACTTGGTCATCGCTGACCACATTTTCTAAGCATTACCGCACGGACCTTTTGGCAGCACCAGCACAAGCCTTTGGACGCAAAGTTCTTCAGGCGGTTGTCCCTCCCTAAACCGGTGAGTGCTCGTTGGTCCTCTCGGTGTGCTGTCCTGGAATAGGCGTTTTGGGAAAAATCGAGTAAGACTTACCGGTAACTCCTTTTCCAAAAGCCGATTCCAGGACAGCATGCTACCCACCCTTGATATTGGATTCGATCGGGGGTTTGGTTGGATGCCTGAATATAATTGCATTGGTGATGTTATGTTTTTGATTCTGTTTTCCAGTTCCACTCAGGGAGTCCTCTTATACGACTGAATTGGCAAGGGTAGAGCTGGACTTTAAAGATTTAGTTTCTGGTGTTTCCTCCCACTGGGGGTGGGGTCCATCTCTCGGTGTGCTGTCCTGGAATCGGCTTTTGGAAAAGGAGTTACCGGTAAGTCTAACTCGATTTTTGCTACTTTATTTAAAGACTATAAACAATACATTATTAAAAAGCTATCCAATTCATTTGGTGGTTCCCTATTGTTTGTGCAACATGTTTCGCCCCAGCTGGGGGGCTTCCTCAGGCACGTAAAGGTGTATAATCCACCAGAAGTGGTAATCCTCCCGCTCCACCGACCTATGGTTCCTTGAGCTGAGCTACCTTATCCTGTCCTCTGCACGTTGTGACGACCCATTATGTGGCCCGCATATTTTGCCAATAATCATTACCCCCTGAGGAAGTTTTTCGTTAAACAAAACGCGCGTTGGGGCCTTTTTGATTCCTTTATGATCGCAAGATGGTTATACTGCCCGGAACACCGATGAAGGCAACCTATGTGTGGCCCATTGGCGTCTGACAGTGCCACAGTTATTACGCTTTATTACTGTGTTTGTGCTTTTATGTGTGTATTCATTATATTATTATAATTTCTGGCTCTTTCTGCATTATTTTTTTGCATTTTTTCTTATTATTAAACATCAGTATTTATTGTTTACTCTGTATTGTTTACACTTTAAATGACCTTTAAAGCCCCTCAGCCTCTGTACCCCCAGAGGAAAGTAAACCAGGATTGAGGTGATTCACACCCCATCCTTTGTTTAAAAAAAAATTTTGTGCTAGTATTTTGGGATGCCGGTCATTTGGTGGCTGGGAGTGAGAGACCTATAATTTTGCTTGTCCAGTGTGGACCTGTTATAACCTGCTTGGTTAAATCTTGGGTGGTGACACTTCATTCCAATTCATTTTATCTGCAGGATGAGGATAACACTTACATTTTGGTGAAATATCAGGTTTTTAGACCTTATCCAAGACATTCAACTATTTCAAATTTAATGAGCTCAGATAAGACAATATGAGATATGTATCGCAATATCCAGAGAATAACACATCAACCCCCCAGGGCAATACAGGTTTTCCCAATTTTCTGTTCTTAAAGTGATAATGGAATATAAACTGATTAACAAGTAGTCTGTACATATTTCCTACCTGCTCTTGCCACCCTTGCACATTCCCAGCACCAATCAATGATGCCTGGATTACAATACAGACACATGGCAAGGGCACCACCCCTCACTCCCCCACATGATCACTGACGTGGAGGTGAATCAAGGATGATGAGACATACATACAGTCAATGTAGAATAATAATCTAACGAAAACCTATAAAACTGCACTTTACTCTGCACTTTACACTAAGCATACTGGTTCTTTTTATCTATTCCTGATGCGAGAATCCTCTTTGTCATGTAATCTTTACAACTCATCCCATAAATGGAGATTATGAGTCTATGTTCTACAGTCCTAGTGTGTCACTGGGGGACACAGCCATGCTGGAATTACCACAGCACTTCATAGAAGTGTCACAAAACACTAAGTGAGTGTGTCAGTCAGCAATGAAGAGGGGAGAACAGGTAGAAGAGTAGTCATCAGCAGCCCTGCAGCTCTGGTAATGTTAGTACCTTCTGGTTATACAATAGTCTGTCCACCTAGGCAGAATTATAGTGATCTAGGGCAGGGTGAGTATAGTGGACAGGTATTAATTGAGAGCAGTCAGACAAGGTCTGTCAGTCTTCCATTAGCAGGTCGTCCACTGCTCAGCAGCTACATGGGGTCCTTCCCTTGTACCCTAAAGTCCATTCTCCATTCCTCGGTGCATTGGCCCAGAGCAGAGAGTCCATGTGTATCTTGCATTACACTGTGGGACCACTAAGATCAGCAATTGCAAGAATACTACTGTGATGGTGGCTAACACTAGAGCAGCGGTGATACACCTGGTGACACCGATGATATGAGGGCATGGACCCACTGGACCAAATTGCACAGTTGGCAAAGGTGCAACCCGTGCTACAGAGTCTAAGGAGCCACCTGGTGTTCTCCAATAAACTTTGCTGCAAAAAATTCCCAGGTAGCATTCCTCGATCACACCCGTGCAGTTAGAAGCTGGCCCCTTGAAACCCCAAGGGGTGAGACCAGGACAATCCATAAAACAAAAGTAGAGTCAGCAGCCAGGGAATCATGGAGTAGATATCACAAGCAAAGGAACTTGGAGGTGAAGACATAGGAGACATTACTCTGGCAACTTCCTGTTTCTGAGACTTCCTTAAATAGGACAGAAGGGGGGACACCAGACAAGGTAGGGGAATACAGCTAGTAGCAGAGGAAGCTCTTCTGCGAACACTCTAGCCCTCTGAGGAAAATGGAATGGGATAAAGCTGGACGCAGGAATCATTGAAGTTACAGGCGCAGATCCCCTGGTTCTTCATGGATCTGTGATAACTACCATTCTACACATGAAGTAGCATCATTAATGAGGTGGTTACACTAGTATGGAGGGTACGCCTATACAGAAAGCAAAAAATCTATCAAATGTTTGTAAATTTTAGTGTCCTTACTGTCCATTCCATTTCCTAAATATGGAGCCCACCTAATAATCCCTAACAGTCTGCATCCTGATCTCCAGCCAGTGCTGTCCAGATTATTCTTCTCTATCCATCTACAGGGAAAGCTGCAGAAATCACATGACCACATCAATGGAGATGGACAAGAATCAGAGTCACATGACTGAGAAGATACTAAACCTCAGCCTGGACATCATCTACCTGCTGACCGGAGAGGTAAAAAGGATTGGATTTTTTTTTTTTGCTTTATTTTATCTATTGAAGATTTTAAAATTTACAAAGAAGGATATAGTAAAAATTTATTTTATATTTTCATATACCCATGGGGTTCCTAAACTATCACAATCCCCCCACCTCACCTACAGGATTACAGACAATTGACTTACTGTTAATATTGTTGCAGCTGCTGCTTCTACGCAGGGTCCGTAGTCATAGGTATGATGATGGCAAGTGGACATTGCACATAAGGGAGGGTCTAAGTATAGAAACATAAGCCATAGTAGCATAACAAGATGGTGGGGGATATGAGGGTAAAGGAATAAAAAAGAGGGAAAGGAGGGAGGGAAGACCAGTTCCTGACATTACATAGACACAGGTTTAATCCTTCTGGTTCTCCATAAAGAGATTTCCTCCTCTGATGTCTGGTGATCATATGACCATCACAGTACCTTGTGGGTCACTAAATCTTGAGGGACACAACAAGAAAAAAATCCTAGACGTCACCTACAAGATGATTGGTCTGCTGACAGGAGAGGTGAGCCGGGGATTGTGGGACATTATCCAGTAACAGGCGTGGGATGTGTCTGGATGGTTACTGTATCATTGTGTGTGTCAGATTCCGATAAGGTGTCAGGATGTCTCTGTCCATTTCTCAATGGAGGAGTCGGAGTATTTAGAAGGACACAAGGATCTCTACAAGGACATTGTCACGATGGAGGATCAGCCGCACCTCACATCACCAGGTAAGAGGAGACTTTATTGTAAAGGAGAGAGCAGTATGGAGGGTCCCCCTAGACCCCCCCCCCCCATCATCTGATAAACACATAGACACAATGTATTCAGTCAGTGTTTGTGTTTCCTACAGATGGATCCAGTATCAAGAACCCACCAGAGAGATGTCCCCATCCTCTGGATTCCCAGGATCCCACACAGGAGGGTTGCGCCATCCCTCACCATGATCAGGTAGGTGATTTACCATCATTGATCACTATACATAATGTTTGTTACAATAAATATTTTATTATACATTACAGAGTGCAAACCTCAAGGATGATAATATTGATATTAAACAAGAATATAAGGAGGAGGATGAGGAGTACAGTGTGATGGAGAAGTTCTCAGATGGATATAAGGATATGATGGAGACCCCTAATAACAGGAACCTACCAGAGAGATGTCCCTGTCCTCTGGATTCCACACAGGTAGGTCACACCATCCCTCACCATGATCAGGTAGGTGGAGTTGAGGCTCCAGTAATGTGACTGAACACTGTGAGCTGTGATAAAATTCTGATATTTAAAGATGTTATTATCTGACATTCTGTTTGTTTAGGGTGAAGATCTGAGGAACATTAAAGTTGAGGATGAAGTAGAGGAGATGTATGTAAGGAATGATCAGCAATATACGGAGGATGCTGGGATGATGGGGCCATTCACAGAGGAGGAAACCCCTACAGAGATCAGCACAGGTGAGACATAAAATATCAGAAAAACAGATGCATCACCTCTCCATATGGTATTATGCTGCATTCCAACTATATAAGAAAAACAAAATGAACAAGAAGTTCCCCCTTCCTGGGGTAAAAGTCTGGGGATTATCAGGATTTTAAAGGCATAGAGCATATGTAGATAAAACAAAGTGGTAGTTAGTTACTACATGTTCATAGTATTTACATAGTCACAATAGTCTAATTTAAGACTTTAAATGAATAGTTTACATACAAAGAGTCAAAACGTTCGTTGTTGGCATATACGCTATAAGAGACCGTGCTGATTCAACGTGTTTCGTGATGTCAAAATCTCTTCTTTAAGAATACATGTTTAGCATCTCATATCTCTGTGGAGAGCAGTCACCATAAATGGCCAACACTAGTTGCAATTATGGGTATATAGATTCACAGACAGGTCACAGGGTATACATACTTGCTCCTATCAGGAGTTGGTTCTTGCCAGTAGTGTGTGGAGCCTGTGGGAAGAGTAGGTGGCCCCTCAGGGATCACATGTAGCAGGACGGGGAGAGAAGGGTGAGGGGCACAGGAGGTAGTATTCCAGGTAAAAATGAGGGGATGAGATTTTCTTACACCTTGACATACTATACTTGTTCACTCATATAAAAGATCACGGCCATATTTATTCCATTAAAAATATATCTCAAAACATACAAATATTTATAAAATTGAAACAAAGAAGTATATCCACTTGTGTTGTCTCAACCAACCTAATGTGGTTTGTTTTATGCATGTTCTTTAATGTGTGTCACCCATTTGAGCTTCTTCAGGAAGCATGTGAGGTAGCAGGCCGTATGAGCAACATCTGGCAATGATAAACATATCATTTAAAACATTAACATATACAAGAATGACAATATCAACACCATTAACTGTATACAAGTTACCTAGTCTTCAACCAGTCGGTTTTCTTTTATTCTTTCTCCCACTTGTGTATTCTTCAAAAGTTTTTTATTACTTTAAGCTTATGGTGAAACCTCTGGGTCCCATAAGCAGGGACAACCCACTGGATACAAGGGTTTCGGGAAGCACAAGGAGGATTCATCACTAGTTTACCTATTGTTGAATAAAACGGGAAGCATTCATCAGTTGATTATTAATTCAGAACATGTAATGTTTAATCCTCAGATATTAAAATATCCTTGGGTGGGTCTTATTATCGCTGTTGTGGGTATCGCATAAAGTTCATCAATGATCTACAAATACTATACATGGAACCACATACTTATATAAATGATGGTTACTAATGTATGCATATGGTAACACTTTCTTATTCCATGAACCAGAAAGCGCACAGTCCATCACTCGGCCCGTTCTTTCATTTCAAACTGTTCAGAGCTCCTGGAGCATAGGTGTAAACCTATTCCCCCCTTAACTTTTCTGCTGCCTCCTTCCCTCTATATATACCCAGGGCTGGTCAGATAATTCACGCCACTAAATGACATGCATCTCTCTAGCTGTGACCCCGGACGCATCCACATCTGATGGCACTTCTGGGTCCAATGTCAATGGCATCTGCATAGTAATTGCGGATGTCCGTGTTTCTCTTTGGCCAGCCTAAGTGGACAGGTCTGGGCGTCGCATTCAACATCCAGACTCTGCCTTCTGTTATAGATTATGGGATTAAAACCGTGACATAGAGAAATAATAGTTAACTTGCTTATTTTTTTTTATCATTTTGTGTTTTCTAAAAATGAGTCCACTTGAGTGGTATATGTGCATCCCAGGAAAATTGGATCTAGGGGAGAAGGGTAGCCATTAACCTCCTGGGCGTTACAGGCTTTTAGTGGCATTTTTCATTGAACGAAAAGCTGCTTCCCGGGCAATTGTGGCGAAGTGCACTGTACTCCTCCGTAGTTCCTGCTGTCCTCCAAGCTCACTACACATCCCCGGTGTCAATTAAATGTGCAGGGGAAAACGACGCCCCTCCATTACAATGAAGGTCTATAGTGCCCCCCTTTTGGCATCACAGATGACTATGCAGAAAAGCTGCAGGCTCACGGAGAGTCAGTGATTGTGCCCAAGATCAAACTGCCCAGGAGGTCAAATTAGTATATGAAGGGAAATTTTGTAATGAATATATGAATAGAGGTGTTAGAATATATTTTAATGGAGACATAATATGGACTAACAAACTTGTTTGAAATGTGTGGGAAGAAGTGTAATGAAATAGTAAAGTAAAAAAAAATGGTGTTTTTAGGGAAAACAAAAGAGTTGAGTGAAGGGGAAAACACAGAGCAGATGTGAGAGAGTGTTATGATGAATAATGTAGAGACTGCAGAAAGAAGTGGGAAGGGTCATGAGGATGTGCTATGTGTAAATGGGGAGAAGGTGAACTGGGGTATGTATGTATGTATGTGTGTGTCATGGTGCCAGTAAGAATGTGTGTAAAGGGATGCAAATCATTGGTGTATATGTTAGGAAATGAAAGTGAGACTGTGTGGAGGGAACCATGGGTCTTAACATGACAGTGTGTGCAAAAATAAATAGAGATGCACCGATTGACTGGCCAGAGACCAGAATCGGCCGATATTTGGTATGATCGGCCCAGATCGGTGACCGGCCGGTCATGAGTGCATCTGCTCGGCTGGCAATAGGAGGATCGCGAGCCTGACGATGTTAAATGTCACTCACAGTCTCAGCATGCAGCCGAGAACACAAGATACATTCCTTGCAGCCAGCCAGGGGCTGTTCTAGGGAGGCACGCCCTCTGCTGCCTCTCTAACCAATCACTCTAGGGGGATGGGCTGTGATGGAGAGCTGTGTCCTCCCCTCTGCCTTCCCGAGAGAGAGATGGGGGGGGTGGGGAGGAGGGCACCAGAAGCTGTGCTGTGTGTTAATTCAAGCTGGTTGCAACTCAGAGGTCTGCTTTAGTATGAATGAAAAGTAGTTTTTCAGACAAGATGAAAATTACAGTGTGGTCTATATCTATTGCAAGGGATAAATGGAATACAAAGTGTGCTTTATATAGTTGGTTAGTGTGGGAGCAGAGACAAGGTCCTGGTAGCAGAACTTTCTCTCTCTAAATCACAGCACATGTAGAAGATGTATCCTTTACTTTTGAATAGAATTTCCTCCATCTATTAGTTTGCATAGATTTGGCATAGAGAAGAGAATAAAGCTGGCCATACAAGGGTCGATTCCCATGTGATCAACGAACATTGGATTGCAACATGGTGACGCAACTAAATGCCAAAGATTTGAAAAACGATAGTTTGGTGATTAGTTGCGTCATTATGTTGCGATCACCTAGCATAATCACTGTAAAGCTGGGAATACACAGGTAGATTTCCGTGCAATCAATCACAGCGTGGTGATGTCACCACGTGGTGATTGATCGCGGGTCAGTCGAACGGTAATCAATGTGCACATCAATTGCCATTCGATGGGGACACATGCAGAACATGCAGTTCCTGTGTTGTGAGAAATTTTCTGACAACATGGCTGACGGCTGCATGAGGAGAGAAGGCAGCCCAGCCAGAGAGCCGTGACAGCCCCGACAGCCCCCGCCCCTAGCTGATCACAGCTTGTAGTCTGTGCGGCCACTCTCTGCTTCCATTACTTCGGAGGGGGAAGTAATGGACATTGGCCATGATTTACAAAACAAAAATAAAAAATCGGAATCGGCAGGTCACACTTACTGTAAAATCGGAAATCGGAATCAGCCAAGAAATTTGCAATCGGTGCACCTCTAAAAATAAAACTACCTATAACCAACAACCACTGCAAGAAAAAGTCAAAACAAAATGACGAATGCCTACTGATGGTTATAATGAGAGTGATACCTTGGGGGTATGCCTTCTGTGTCCAAGAAAACATAGTACCTGCTAGGTGGTCCTGGGCACCTAAGGAACTAAATAAAATGCCTGATAAGTACAAGGTGGGTTACATCTAAGAAGAATGTGAAGGGAAGTGCGTAATGACTAACCTGAGTGTAAAGGTGACACACTATATCCGTGCAAACCAACGCCACCATCATGTAAGTGACTGCCGGATGTTTTAAACCCCCCGCCGCTGATGTCAGATAAGGCACTACATGCACATTTCTCTGATGTTAGCGTACGGGCAGTGGCGGCGCCAGAGGGGTGCTTGGGTGTGCTTAGAACCCCCAAAATCCTCGTCCAGCACCCATGTTGTACATGGAAATCAAATTTTTTGGGAGGGCAAGCTCTCCTAGCACCCAGGTAGCACCTTCAAAAAAAAATGGCTGGAGCCACCCCTGCGTACGGGCATGTAAGTTCTGCACAGCCCTTGGGAGCCCCTCCGAAGGCAGAAGGCATCCCTCCAGGTCGCGCCCCGGTGGCGGCCAAGCCCTCTCCATAATGCATTACCTCCAAGGGGAACAGTTTGTACTCCAGCACATCCTCAAGGTCCACAATACAATGACATAAAAAAAAAATGGAAGTATAGGTAATGTAGTTGATTAAAGATGATTGCTTTACTGTATTGCTCTAAACAGTCAACGGTGTTATATAAATTATATACAGTATGGTCACCCCCTCATCAGGAGGGGAGTTCTATCTATTTGGAATCGGCAATAAGTATCAAACTATACGATATTTTGCTAAAACAGATACTGAGATAGGGCTTGTGGGAAAAAAACAATATCTAAGTAATCAAAGATATCAACAATCAACGTTTGCAGGTCTTTGAGTACAGGACATATAATCACATAGATGAACCCATAACTAGGTTTGTAATCCTAGCTTTAGGTTCAATATCGTATGCACTGTATATACTGCAGTATAAGCTGATTTGAAAATTAGCCAAGGTATCTATAATAAAATAATATAATATAATAATTATTGACTCGAGTATAAGCAGAGGGTGGTAAATGCAAAGACAGATAGTGGAGTTTTATAAATGGGAAAAATATAAGAGAAAGCACCATTGCTCCTAGGAATGAAGCAAATAGGTCATACACGGCTGGCCATACACGGGTAGATTCCCGTGCAATCGACCGGCGATCAATTAAAGTGTGGTGGTGTCACCACATGTTTATTGGTATTATTATTATCATATATATTATATAATAAATGATCAGGCTTTCAATCTAATAGGTTGGGGGAATAGGACTGGCATGGTGACGATAGTCTAGATAGAGGAAGACCAGAGAGAATCATGTTACAGTAGTCCAGAGGAGAAATTATAAGAGCATGTACCCTGACTTTGGTGGGGACAGGAAGGGGTGTGTCTTGTAGATGTTGCGGAGCTGGAAGTGGCAGTATCTAGCAATGTTCTAAATGTGGGGAAGAACGTAAAGGAGAGCGCAGAGTCGAAGGTGACAC
Source organism: Ptychadena robeensis (assembly GCA_036250615.1). Classification (NCBI taxonomy): domain Eukaryota; kingdom Metazoa; phylum Chordata; class Amphibia; order Anura; family Ptychadenidae; genus Ptychadena; species Ptychadena robeensis. The sequence continues at coordinate 2,026,940 of CM070037.1, read as the reverse complement.
CAAGGCAGCGAGATTGTGGAATAGGGGAGATGACGGTGTTATTTACTGTAAGTGAGATTTTGGGGGGAGGAGGCTTGGAAGGTGATGGGGGAAAGATGATGAGTTCTGTTTTGCTCAGGTTGAGTTGAAGGGATCTGTCAGCCATCCATGAAGAGATGGCAGAGGACAGAGGGAGTAAAGGGTGCCAGGGTGGATAGGTAAATTTGGGTGTCATCAGCCTATAAATGGTATTGCAGACCAAAGGATGAGATAAGTTTGCCAAGGGAGAAGGTGTAAAGTTAGAATAGCACTGGACTAAGGACAGAGCCTTGTGGGATGCCAATGGGATGGGGGTGAGATAAGAAGAGGAGCCATTGAAAGAATTCTGGGAAGAGCGGCCAGTCAGGTAGGAGAACCAGGAGAGTGCAAAGTGTCAAATACTAATAGAGCGCAGGGTCTGTAGAAGAAGAATGTGATCTACAGTGTCAAAGGCAGAGGAGAGATCCAGCAGAAGAAGCAGGGATAAGTTGCCTTGAGCCTTGGCAGTGAGCAAGTCGTTGGCAACTTTAGTGATGGCTGTCTTTGTGGAATCAGAAGACTGGAAGCTAGATTGGAGGGGGTTAAGGAGTGAATTCACAGTCAGATAGTCAGTGAGTCTTTTGTAAATAAGGCGCTCAAGCAGTTTAGAAGCAAAAATAAAAAGAGAGATTGGTCGGTAGCTAGAGGGAAGAGAGGGGTCAAGCAATGGCTTCTTCAGTATTGGGAGGACTATGGCATGTTTTATGGATGATGAAAAGATACCAGTCAGTGACGGGGCAAGGGTGGTGGAATGGGTCTTAAGTAGATCAGCGGGTATAGGGTCAAGTGGGCAGGTGGTGGAAGGAGAGGAGCGAAGCAGAGAGGAGACTTCCTCCAGACTAACAAGGGAAAGTGAGGTGTGGGAAGAGTTAAAGGAGGAGTGGGGGTTTGGAAAGAGCTACAGGATGGTGGGATTGGAGGAGTGGGGGTGAGGGTAGAGCTACAGGATGATGGGATTGGAGGAGTGGGGGTGTTGCAGTTGACCGAAATATCAGTTTGGATAGCTCTGTTGATACAGGATGGGTTTTCAAGGCATTTTATGACATGAAAACATGAAAATAAGTTTCCATTTAAAAAGTCTTTATTGTATTAATATTATTAGGACCATTACATGGAATGAAAATGGAAACCTATTTTCATGTTTAAAACGTACTGTAAGTAGTGGAGTTTTTCTCATTGAAATACCACCATCTCGAGTAAAGATTAACAAACAGTCCACTATATGGCGCTGGTGTGTAGCTTGTTTACATTTCACTAGCCTTTGTCTGGTGGTAATATCAGCCAATAGAAGTCTGGTAATGGTCACCTGCATGAAAACACAGATAATGCTTTCCTGGGGTTCTGAGAATCCCCCTCTTTCCCTCTACAAGCAGACAGACAGATAATGATTAGAAGTCGTGATCTGACTGAAGAGGGAAGGACTTCCAGCTGGCTGGACATCCACATAGAAAATCTGTTCATATAAATCTAAACCAATTAATTTTGGTGACCTATCCCACTTACACCTATTGATCATGGTTTTTATATATATTTTAGAACACTCCATGAAGAAACTACCCAAGAATCATCTCTCATTATCCCCAGATTGTAAGATGGAAGATGAGGACATCACAAGAGATTGTGTAGGAGGAAAGACAAAGAGCTCAATGAACAATGGGGATCCCCACAGTGCAGACACAACATTGACTGAGCCCTCTCACACTGTGCAGGATGGTGCCAAAAATCTGGGGGACAAGACATTTCCTAGTGCTAGAGGTAGAAAAAGTGTAGTTTTTAAACAAAGACTTTCTCTAATTCTGCCATCTCTGGCAGGACAGAAGCCGTATTCCTGCAATGAGTGCAGGAAATGTTTTTCAAAGAAATCACTCCTTCTCATACATCAAAGATCTCACACAGGAGAGAAGCCATATTCCTGCCCTGTATGTGAGAAATCTTTTTCACTAAAATCTCACCTTATAATACATCGGAAATCTCATACAGGTGAGAAGCCATATTCCTGCTTGGAGTGTGAGAAATGTTTTTCACGCAAAGCAAACCTTGTCACACATCGAAGATCTCACACAGAAGAGAAGCCATATTCCTGCCCTGACTGTGGGAAAAGTTTTTCACTGAAATCACACCTTGTCACACATCAAAGATCTCACACAGGGGAGAAGCCATATTCGCCATGCCTGCACTGAGGGTAAGAAATGTTTTTCACAGAAATCACCCCGCTTGTTCAGACATTCGAAGATCTCAACAGGAGAGAAGCTCGGATCCTGCCTCTGAGTGTGGGAAATGTGTTTCAGAGAAATCAACCCTTGCCACACACAAAGATCTCACACAGGAGAGGCGCCATATTCTTTTGCCCTGAGTGTAAGGAATGTTTTTCACAGAAAGACAAATACTGTGCCACACATTCAAAAGATTACTCACACGGGGACGAGATGAGAAGCCATTTTCTTGCCTGAATGGGAGAAATGTTTTTACGAATAAGCCCTTGCATACATCAAAGATCTACAACAGGAGAGAAGCCATATTTTCTGCACCTGAGTGTGGATGGAAAATGTTTTAACAAAAATCAACCATTGTCACACATTCGAAGATCTCTAACAAACGGAGAGATATGGCCGTATTCCTGCTCTCGAGTCTGTGAGAAAGGTTTTTGATATAACAACTATCGCTTGTCATCAAAGATCTCACACAGGAGAGAAGCCATATTCCTGCCCTGAGTGTGAAAAATGTTTTACAGAAAAATTAACCCTTGTCAAACATCAAAGATCTCACACAGGAGAGAAGCCGTATTCCTGCCTTGACTGTGGGAAAGGTTTTTCACAGAAAGCACACCTTGCCACACATCAAAGATCTCACACGGGAGAGAAGCCATATTCCTAACATGAGTGTTTTGCAGATACATCAGTCCTTGCCACACATCACACATTTCACATTGGAGAGAAGCCATATTCCTGCTCTTAGTATGGGAAATGTCATCTTGTCAGACATCAAAGATCACACCCAGGGGAGCAGCCATAATCCTGCCCTGAGGGAAACGTTTTTCACTGATATCTTCTCCTACTAGCCATAGGAGAACTTAACTCTTGAAATATATTAACTTTTCTTCATAATTAAATCGGAGTTCACTAAACACACCCTGCACCTTGTCTTATTTACTTTGCCAGGACAAGGTAGGTTGACAGTCACTGGTGGTTGAATTCTTCCTGCAGCATTGTCTGATCTCCCCTGAACAGCAGCAGCTTCTACAGAAGACATTGTGATGAAAAATATGTAAATATTACCTGGGAGTGATGAGCAGGGGAGATCAGACTACACATCAGGACTGACAATGTCCCTGCAGCATCATCATCGTCATCATCCTGCACACCCTGACATCTTCATTTCATCAGTGCCACCTGCTGGGGGAATGTATATTTGTAGATGTAATTTTTCATATTTATTAGATCTTTTTCTTTATTCCTCTTTCTAACACTACTAGATGTTTCCCTTATACTTCTGAGATTCCCCAGCTACCCGCCCATGAGGACCTGGAATCCTTGTTCTATCACCTTTCCCTCTCATTTACACTCACTAGATCCCGCCCACAGATACACGCTGTCACATGATTCATGAATCTGGCTGTACGGGTCAATGTAAAATGTGTGTGACGTTGTGATGTCTGTCCCTGCCTGGCATCACTTAGTTCATTGCTTGGCCTTCCCTTCCCTGGGAACACCGGACCCTCCTCCTCACCATAATCTAGCTACACAAACACAAGACCACAGGAAGAAGGAAGAGAGAAAAGGTGTTGGATGAAGGGGGCTACTTACAGGGGAATGGTCTAAGTGCTAAAAAAGTTTGTGTGAAGTATGACAGAACAAAAATGTAATGTGTCACTACCGTATTTAACAGAATATAAGACACACTTTTTTACCATTTAAATCAATGGGAAAATGCGAACATATTGTAAGAAATTACGTTGAAAAAATCATTATTTTCTGTCTTTTATGAGGTATCACATGGTATAGAAATATATGTATTATTGGTCTTTAATCTATAGATAAATTTACATTGTATTATGTGGAAAGGCTTGTGTAACAGACCATCTGTTGGATGTCAATCAAATAGGCCTTACCTCATAGTTAAATGTATAGCTAAACTGAGCATGCTCTAGTGGGTGTGACATAGCTATTCCTGTACAGAATTCCTTATATGTAATAGAAGAGTTTATAAATACTGATGAGCATGTGTGTCTAGGACAGAAGAACATGACTGTCGCGCTGTAAAGTTGTATGTTGTTGTACTTTTGCATTTTGTAACTGTTTAAGATAATAAACAAATCTTTTATTTAAGCAACGATTTTCTGTTCTTGAGATAAATGGTGGTTCCTTAACGAACGCGCTATTTTACAATGGCGATGCCAGCCCTAACAAATGCACACTTTTTTTTTACACAAATGTCTAATCCACCTTGTTTAGGGGGGGCTGTGACATATTGTACGAGGTTATGACATTTGTAGAACTTAGACGGAACAGATTAGTTAGATAAGAAATGCGAAGAAACTGAACTTTTTCCAAGACGGTTAACAAGAAGAAAACAACCTGTTGTAAGTATGAGCCTTATTATTTCTGATAATAGTAATGTACATTTTGCAATGTCGTGTAACAGGTGCATTCGAAGTAAGTGGTCAGATTTATTCTGCCAATGCCTAGAAGTAAATTCTAAGATAGATGTAAAATTATTTAGTGCAAATAAGCATAAGGAAAAACTAGCTAATGTAATGAAATGTCTTCAGAGTTTTAATGATTTTGTCACGCAAGACAGCTGCAGTCAAACTCAGGAATGTTTGAATCAGAGACTTAGCTTAACCCAGCAGCGTGATTTCACACTAGCTGTTAATAGCAGACAGTTAAAAGGAGTTGTAGCTAAGGCAGACAGCCCTAATTTAAGAATCGCTGTATGAAAAAAGTCTGGAATTGAAAGGTCAGAAACTTTTAATTAATTTAAGTAAAGTTTTTAATAACTCACATGTTTTTTAAATGTTTTGTAACAAATTCGAACTGACCAATGACCAGAGAAAAAAATTTTTCTCTATCTGGGTCCCAGCTGAATTCCAACCATGCTTGAAAATCTGTTGCGCAGATTTGCACAAATTTGATGAATCAGACAGGCTAAAATGTTTGATATTCTGTGAGACAGGTAACAGGTATTCCACCATCAAAATGCTTAATGAGTTAAAGTTAAATCCAGAGCATGACGTATTCTCAAATTTAAGTATTTTTGAGAGGGCATGTGATGTAATTTTTGGAAAGGTCAAATCTGAATTCTTGATTACTACTTTTGTAGAGAAATTCAGTTTAACCCCTACGATACATGCAACAGCTTTGAAAAAGAAGTCTCTTTTTGAAACGGCTTCTTTTCTTGATAAGATCTTTAAAGAAACCAAGCGTAGGAATGTTAAAAAGCAGATAGCAACAAATAGTATGAGAAAGAAGTCAATTTCTCATAAACCAATCAAAAGGAATAGGCCACAGAGAAACAGAAACGAATTTGATCATAGAATCAATCATGTGAATTATGTCAGTTATTTTAAATTAAAACCGTTTCCATTATTGTTTAACCTCCCTGGCGGTTCACTGAGGTGCAGATTTCTGTACCAAAAGTGATACAGTGTTTTGCCTTTCCACCCCCATCGGCGTTGGGGGGGGGAAAGGCTCTGTGTGCCTGCAGCTTTGTAGAAATGCTGCAGGCACACAGAGAGCCAGCGGTTGCGCCTGATTTGGCACGGGCGCAGTTTGATTCACGATTAGACTGCGCCAGTACTTGCTTCGGGTGTAACGGTAGGGAGGTTAAATCAGCCATAGACGCTATGCTTGGCGGGCGTTTATCAAACAATCAGCCGCAGCATGATGACATCATCATGCCATGGTCAATCGTTCGAAATACACCATTTACAATTTGACAACCAATACTTTGGATGGGGACCCTTGTCCCCATTCAAAGTACTATCTTTGATTTCTTCCAAAATTAGCAACATGGATTTGTTCAATAGATACAGAGTTTATCATTGCATGGACATGTTTACACGCATGTAGATATTAATGTTATGATTAATAACAGTTTGATATTGTACTAATGCAAGTTTGTACATACAAACAAAATAATAACTTTAATATTACTTACGGTTCGGGTTTTGTCTTTTGAAATGACTTGAAATCCACACGTCTGCATGCATACCGGTCTATAGTATACTGCGTAAGCACGTATCGTATTACCCTCTCCCATCTCTCTATAGTATAGACACTGCTATGTGACTAGTCTAAAAAGAAATAATGTCCTGTCCAAACATTTTCTTAGTATAAAGTTATATGTTTTATATTTGTTTGTTTTTGATTGTCAAAAGGTACCCTATACTTCCAGTGCTAATTTTATTCTAAGATTGAATGATAGTTACAGACGTCTTTTTTTCTTTATTCATTTTTAATTATTTAGATTTTTCCTTTATTTTTGGGAAACATGAAAGGAATTCATTTGATTCTTATTACTCAGGCATGGTATAAGAGTTGAATACCTTTTCAAGTCTCTCTTACTTTATTTCTTCTGCTATGGTATATAAGCGATGATGTTGTACAGTGAGAGATTCTCAAGGTCATGTTCTTTAGCAGTAAAGCGAACTATGATTAACAGGGGACTGCTGATCCATTTTTAGGATTGAGAATTCTCACTGGGGATAATGTGTTTTTACATTAAGAGTTTAAAGATTTATGTAGATATGGTATATGATTTCTTCTTTCTCTATTTGATAGTGATATAATACGGATGGCTTAGGGTAAATGCATAACCCTATGGCATCCCAATTTTGATTATATTAACATCATATATATATTGACACAAGGTTTTTCATTTATGATAAACAAATGTTTGATTCATATTATAATTAATTGAAATTGTTATACTATGAAACATTTTCATAAGGAATACAATACAGATATTGGATATTTCTCAGCCATGATTTAGAGGTATACATATTTATATATTTACATCGGATATTATTCCATGGACTATTTGATTGAAGAAGACCTGGAGAAGATTTCATCCTGTGATGCCGCTTTCTACACATATTCTAACGATATATTGAATTACTACACAATATTTTGTGATATATGAAGTTTAAAGGTTAATGACTTATTATTATGATTATTATAATTATTATGCTATAATTATTATAATTTTAAAAAGGTATATTGAGTATCTCAAAAAGGTATATTGAGTATCTCATGATACACCTGAATACTACATGGGTATATTTTTTATAATACCACACATTTCCTTTGATTCATAATAACAAAAAGGTTATTTATATTATGATTTTCAGGTATTGGATTATAAAGGTATTACATCATACATGAAGGTGATATAACTCATGGTATAAATGAATATTATGGTATTCTGTGTGATAGTATAGTGAACTGATTTCAGTCCATAGACTAGGTTAGGACAAGAAGACTTTAATCAAGATGGATGCCCTTGATTTTTTGGGTTGATTTCACGTCTAACCACAGAGACTCAGTTTATGAAAGTTTGGAACTTCAGTAATAATAAAGACTGAGTATAAGTTGACACCTACCCTCTACACTGAATAAAGTTTCATACCTCGATGACTACACAACACCATTCTTCTGTGCACAGTAAATTCAGACATTATGTTGAATGCTTCTATTGAACTGTTTTGTCTGAAATTTGTGTAAAGACAATGTGTTTCACCACATAGATAAGTGTCTACAAGCATCATCCTTGACGGAGATATGACTTGTGATGTCCTGGACTCCTTATAAAGGTATTGATTACAATTATATCACACAAATGGTACTGGATCCTGATGGCCGAAAGTCTCTTTCCATGAGTGCAAAGGGAAAGCTATCCAGAGGATGTGTCCTATCGTGATTGTCCAGGAGGAGTCACAGACACAGATATCAACGCATGATGTGTCATCCTGATGATAGGAGTTATGAAGGTTTGTGTCACAGAAACACTACATCTTACTGAATAGACTATGACTTTATGAGGTTACTGTAAAGGAAATAACTTTACTCCACGTCATTCTAAGATAAAGGTGTTATATAAACCCAGAAGAAGGATTTTTTAAGTGAAAATATACGTCGGAAGAAGAATATTCTCCACCCATTGATGAAAGAAGATAAAGAAGAGATCCATCACAGAATAGGGTTAGAGATAATTCCAATTCAAATACCCCCGAGTTTTATAAATTTATATATTATAAGGATGATTTTTGATTGCATTATCGAAACGTATAAATTGTCAATAATGATAATAATGAATATTGTTTTGAGGGTTTCCGTGGGTTCAAACCACTCAACCTCAAAAAAAAGAGGTATTTGTTAGAAGTCACGTCTCAAAAATCATTGTTTTCCGTCTTTTAGGAGGTATCACATGGTATAGAAATACATATATTATTTGTTCTTATTATTGGTCTTTAATCTATAGATAAACATACTTTGTAACATGTGGAAGCTATCTTGTGTAATGAAGAGGCCCATATGTCTTTGTCAATCAAATAAGGCCTTACCCCATGATCAATGTGCGTGACATAGCTAATTCTGTATAGAATTCCTTATATGTAATAGGAGAGTTTATAAATACTGATGAGCACGTGTGTCAAGGAACAGAAGAACCACACTGTCACACACGCTGTAAGGCTTAGCTAGGGTAAGAATTTTTGTATGTCGTACTTTGCATTTTGGAAATTTTTGAGATAATAAACAAATTTCTGTCCAACAGATTAAACAAACACAGATAGAAGAAACAGCAACAAACAGTAAAGATGGCTACACACATGTAAATATGGGCCCATCCCTGTTTTTGAGCGGGACCAATCAATCCTGCTGGAAAACAGGGATATTGGACATGACTGTAAATCACGGTCAATGTATGTTGCTTTGCATAGAAAACGTGGTTTCCCTGCAAAGCATCGGCCGAGTCTGTCTCTCCAGCTCCTTCGATATCTGACAGCAGCGTGATGACGTAATCACGCTGCTGCAGGGAACATCAGACGGTTCCAATATCGAGCTGTGTGTTCCCTGCTTAACACACTGACAATGAGATAAACGTCTCTTTAAGGTTTTATAAACAGACCGAGGTTTCAGCGTACCTTATCACATGGAGACGTCCACACAGCATCAAGGATCAACAGACTCAGGTAAGTAAGTGACCCTTACCTTCATGGGCCACAGTCCCAAAGTTCAGATAAGTTGATTCTGTGCGTTACGTCTCTCAAGGTCCGGGGCCGTCGTCACCTGGTCGCTATAGTCCCTCAGGCCCACCCAGGGACACCAACTATTGTGCCCTTCTGAGTGTATCTTATTGCTTTCAAATTAACCATTATAGGCCATGCATGGACAGAGAAGTGATGACACAGACACCCTCCTAGGTCTATGAAAGTACTTTTGATCTGTGAACATACAGTGACTTTTATAAACTACGATTTGGGCAGTATTCTAAGGGTCATGTGAGCATAACATCATTAGCTTCTAATTGGTTATGTCCATATAAAATATTCTCCTCCATCCTTTGGAATGTCATGATCACTGGTTAAAACTGACAAGCCCTTCTCTAAGCGCCATCTTCTTTTCCATATTTCTTTCAGGTGAAAGGGGTATTGTAGCGGCCATTTTGAGCAGGAAATATGGAACAGTAAATATGTATACAGAATTAAGTCATGACGACAGAGAGGGAGGGGTTGCTGGGTACATAATCTGTTTTTCTGCAAGGTTGTGTTCTTCAGACTGTCTCTATTCTGCTGGAGACTTGTGAAATGGAATGTGAAGTTTCTGTTCTACTGGAAACAAACTGTGTGTGATATCTGGGATATTATTTTGAGGACAAAATATAGACAGACAGGCTGATATATACTCATCCAGTATATAGCATTTATATAGTACAACAACAAAAGCAAAAGAAATAAAGAATATTATCCAATATAGCCAATCAGCCCTCACATCAGTAAAAGCGATCTATTCTCCCACACTGAACGCAGCCAAGAGTCTCATACCTTTACACTGGAGAAATACTTCTGTTCCTACTATTCCTGAATAGGTCCTCAGGGATGACAAAGTCCACCTGATGGAAGAGCTCACTATCACACAAAGAGCCGGTCATAAAGCCTACTACGATATTTGGGTGACCTGGATACATTATAAAAGCTTGTATCAAAGGACATAACACGTTCACACTCGGATTGTTATTCCCACTTTCTGACCCTTTCTCCTTTCCACTCTCTGTCTGTGCGCGTAATTGAGTACTTCTTGTTCAGTAACTGTTGTCATTTTAATGATTGTAAGAGCTGCACTGATTGTAAGAGTTGAGCTTGATACCCCATAACTAGGGATGGTCGAAAAATTCGCAGTGACTTTTCGCAGAAAAAGTCGAAAATCAGCCTGATATTTCGACTGAAATCGAAATGTCAACTTAAAAAAAAACTTTGCTTTTGATTTGCAATGCCGCTATTTCGCGTGCGAGTATCGCCATTTTATTTTACATTTTCGCATGCGGGAGTGATTGGAAAATTTGCATTGGCGTAAATTCGCATTGACGTAAATTCGCATGGTGCTAGCTAACTTTGTCAGCTTATTGCAAAACCCCTGAAAATGGTATCCTCACAAAAATTGTGGAGTTGTAGAGAAGGGTTGGGGGACATTGCTGGAGTTGTAGAGAAGGGTTGGGGAAACATTTGAAAACAATAAGTTTTGCTCTAACATGTCAAGTTTGTGTATAAATTGGGTTTAAATCTCAGCTCTGCTACTATGTACAATGATTCTTCTATTATAGCTCCAGGTCATACAGCAAATCGAAATTTTCCACCTTATGTGAATTTTTGACCTTATGCAAATTTTAGGCTTTATGCTAATTTTTAAATGTTTTATGCAAATTTTTGCCATTATGCGAATTTTCGACTTCGACTAGAAAAAAGTCGAAATTTAAGTACAATCGAATTTTATTCATTTCGACCATCTCTACCCATAACCTGAATCATCAGTCATTGACTTATAAACAGCAGCTTATTAATCTTTAAGAACCATTAAATAAACTGCTTAGCAACAGGGATTTTTAGTTCCTGAGATGAGACGATATTACACCTCACAAGAACTCTATTGGTATCATAGTCATAGTGTGCAGACAATAAAGCAGGGCAAGTAATTATGCAAAAATATATAATTTATTTACATACACAGGATGATAAAAGCACTGAAAATCAAATGAATCGAATAAACAATGACATGAAGTGTAACGCCAGAAAACCACCAACAATCCTATACAGGGCAATATTACACCCGTGACAGTACCCTACCTTAATGGAGAATTCTGATCCCCCTGGACCCTCACAGATAAAAGTGGCCACACATTTTACATCACGCTGTCCAACCAGACCCGAGTTTCTCCAAATGTTTCCAAGAGAAATAAATCTTCCATGAATCATGTGACAGGGTGTATGTGTGGGCGGGATCTAGTGAGTGTAAATAAGGGATAGTACAAGGATTTCAGGGAATCATCTAGTAGAGTTAGAAAGATGAATAAAGAAAAAGATCTAATAATACAAATCTGAAGACAGACTTTTATCAATCACTGCAAAAACAACCTCAGGATTTTAGGAAAAATTTAATCATCACAGCTGCTGCTGTTCAGGAGAGATTAGACAATGCTGCAGGAAGAATTCAACCAGCATTGACTGTTAGGGTTTGTTTCCACATACTTTGGGACCCTGGGGCTTCCGACATGGCAGATAGACTTACTTGCTCAGCGGAGGATGTCTTCACGGCGCCGAGCCACTATGCCAATGTCTGCACCAGCGGATGTGTAAACAGATCATCCACCGAGCAAAACTAACTGTGAAAACTAACCCTTACCCTCCCTTGTCCTCACAGTTAATAAGAAAAGGTGTAGCAGGCTTTAGTGAACTCTGATTTATTTATGAAGAAAAGTGAAGTTATTTATGAAGAAAAGTGAATAAACATCAAGAGTTGAGTTCTCCTATGACTGGTAAGAGAAGATATCGGTGAAAAACATTTCCAACACTCAGTGCAAGAAAACAGCTTCTCCCCGGTGTGATTGTTGAGACGTGACAAAGAGTGATTATTTCCCTCAATCTGGGCAGGAAAATGGCTTCTCTCCTGTGTGAGTTCTTTGATGTGTGTCAAGGTGTGATTTCTGTGCAAAACTTTTCTTGCACTCAGGACAGGAATATGGCTTCTCTCCTGTGTGAGATCTTTGATGTGTGACAAGATGTGATTTTCTTGAAAACCGTTTTCTGCACTCATTGCAGGAATATGGCTTCTCTCCTGTGTGAGATCTTTGATGTTTAACAAGGGCTGATTTGTCTGAAAAACATTTCTCACACTCAGAGCAGGAATATGGCTTTTCTCCTGTGTGACATCTCTGATGTGTGACAAGGTGCGATTTATTCAAAAAACTTTTCTCACACTCAGGGCAGGGATATGGCTTCTCTCCTGTGTGAGATCTTTCATGTCTGACTAGATGAAATTTCAGTGAAAAACATTTTGCACACTCAGGGCAGGAATATGGCTTCTCTCCTTTGTGAGTTTTTTTATGTCTTTCACAGGTTGATCGATCTGAATAACATTTCCCGCACTCAGGGCAGGAATACGGCTTCTCTCCTGTATGAGTTCTTTGATGTGTGTCAAGGTGTGATTTCTGCGCAAAACTTTTCTTGCACTCAGGGCAGGAATACGGCTTCTCTCCTGTGTGAGATCTTTGATGTCTAACAAGAATTGATTTTCTTGAAAAACATTTTCTGCACTCATTGCAGGAATATGGCTTTTGTCCTCCCTGGGATGGCAGAACTAGAGAAAGTCTTTCTTTAGACATGAAAACTTTCCTGCCTCTAGTAATAGGAAATATCTTCTCCCCCAGAATTCCGGCACCATCCTTCAGGGTGTGAGGGAGCTCAGAGTCATTTAACAGTGTGTCTGCACTGTGGGGTTCCCAATTGATAGGTGAGCTAATTGTCTTTCCTCCTACACAATCTCTTGTGATATCCTCATCTTCCCTCTGACAAGCTGGATATAATAAGAGATGACTCGTGGGGATTTTCTCCATGGTGAGTCCTGAAATATATATAAAAATCATGATCAATAGGTATAAGTGGGATAGGTCACCAACATTAGTCAGGTAGGCTTATATGAACAGATATGAAGAGTCTTTCCCTCTTCAGTCAGATAACTACATTGATATCCTTGGTGGATTGCTGACACCACTTGGAATCCAGCAGCTCAAAAAAGCCAATTCCGCCGTGAACTCTTTGAACAGGTGAAAGATGAGCACGCCAGAGTTGAGACCCCTAAAGATCTGGAGGCCTTCATCCACCTATGCATCCGCATTGATCAGAGACTCACTGAGAGAAAAAAGGTGAGACTTGGACAGTTTGGTAACATCAGCAGCTGGCATTTCTCTGCTAGCCCACCTGCACAGAGGAGCTCACCTTACTCTCCTGAACCAATGCAGATTGACACAATAAAAGAAAATCTCTCTCATACCACAAATTAGTGACAAAATAAACATTACACCATAGATTTCGACAAGAAAAAAAA
>CM070037.1:1948458-1966525 GCA_036250615.1 Ptychadena robeensis | reverse complement strand
CAATAGTCTTTACAGCCTTTGTTCTTTCCACACACATTATCATCTGTTCTGGTCATGTTGATGCACAGCCCTTTTTCCATTCACACACAAGATCACATTCCCTCTACACAGCAGTGACACAGGAGATGCAGGGGGGTACCCCGGAGTGATCTCTCTCAGGGAACATCAAGATCATCAGCCTCTCCTGTGCCCCCCCCCACCCCCCAGAGCAGAGCTGTGGATGTGAGCACACACAGGAGAGCGTACATCACAGACTACTGCTGAGTTCTGGCAGCGTGTCTGTGATGAACGTGCAGAGGAGGTTTTACATAAACAGTGCCCTCTCCTCTGTGTGCCGACATCTTATTACAGGCAGCCCTGCTCTGCGGAGGGGGCGGGGAGCCGGATGTTCGACTCCACGTCTATTACATCTCCATGTGCTGCTAAGAAAGCAGAGATGTATTAGAGGTGGAGTCGGACATCCGGCTCCCCGCCCCCTCCCCAGAGAAGGGCTGTAATAGGCTGTCAGTACACAGCAGAGGGCAGCCTGCCAGTCACAGCATATCGAGATACCGGGAATGTGATTTCAAATCATATCACCGGTATTTCAGAAAATGAAAATACCGTGATCGGCTTTTTTGATCGGCGCTTTTGGTGCCCGCCAATCATGCTATTTAAAGCCAATATCGGCAGATCATGATCGGCGGCCGATCAATCGGAGCATCACTAATCCAGACCATGGTATATGGACGATGAGGATGGAGATGACAGGGTTAGGCTTAGTTTCCACTTGAGCGGAAGCATCTCATGCGGTTTTTAGTGGCGGCCATTCATCCCTATGGCCGCGGTCAGTGCTGGGCGGCCGCGGAATCGCGCGGACGGCCGCCTAAAAACTCGGTCCGCTTCTAGTGGAAACAAGCCCTAACTGGGTGTAATATAAAATAATATCTTATTACCTCCTCTGCTGCCAGTCCCAGTAATGTCTCCTCTACACTTCCTCCACAATCACCTCACAGATGACACTTCCATGTCTGGGAAGGTTCTCATTCATCCAGATCATGGTATATGGAGGATGAGGACGGACATGACGGGGGTTACTGGGTGTAATATAAAATAATATCTTATTACCTCCTCTGCTGCCAGTCCCAGCAATGTCTCCTCTACAATCACCTCACGGAGCTTCGCGTCTTTGTTACACGTCATTTCCTGGTTATACCAAACATCACTTCCTGTCTACGTATAATCCAACCCATAATTCATCTCGTGAGAGAACAGTCCCACGGTAATAAGATATTATTTTATATTACACCCAGTAACCCCCGTCATGTCCGTCCTCATCCTCCATATACCATGATCTGGATGAATGAGAACCTTCCCAGACATGAAAGTGTCATCTGTGAGGTGATTGTGGGGGAAGTGTAGAGGAGACATTGCTGGGACTGGCAGCAGAGGAGGTAAGAAGATATTATTTTATATTACACCCAGTAACCCCGTCATGTCTGTCCTCATCCTCTATAGTCCCTGTGACATATTTTATCAGTTAGGTGTATAGAGTGGAATGTAACCCCTTTAGGGTCGGACTTTCAGGTGGGTTGGCAGTGACTATAATTACCCTGGCAGACATTTGTATATTCCGCTTTAAGAAGAAGGCAGGTAGTCGAAATTTCAGCTGAAAGTTCTATTCATTCATTCTATTCAAGATCTCTGTAGTATTTCCTTTTCCTCCGATGTCTGTGATAGAACTCTGACGGATAAATATCAGATTTCTTTGTGGGTGGGTAGGAGGACCAGTGAGAGATGAGAGGTAACAGCAGAAGATTTGTGGAAGTGGGGTGATACTCTGATTTGCGGGTGATCACTCACACTCCGCATAACAGGGTGTAAGCTGCATAGAGGACATTGTTACCATTCTCTCCTCCTATTATAAAGACTCATGTCTATTACATTGTTATACACACAGTGCAGACTACGGGCACTGACACACACACAGTGCAGATTCCGGGTACTGACACACACACAGTGCAGATTCCGGGTACTGACACACACACAGTGCAGATTCCGGGTACTGACACACACACAGTGCAGGCTCCGGGTACTGACACGCACACAGTGCAGACTCCGGGTACTGACACACACACATTTCTTCCATAAATAATGAAGTGATGTCACAGAACAGCTATGGAAGAGGCCGCAGATTTGTATGTTGATAGTAAAGCCCCTGAATACGGTATCATCATAGAAATGCCTGGGGGTCAAGAAGTAGATGCAGGAACAGTACTACAGCAGGGAGACTTTGTATAAATAAGGTTTGAATTGAAATTGAGCAACTTCACCAGTCTGGCGTTGTTTTTATGAGTATGGGATTGAAATGCGAGTGAGATATTCCCAGTGACAGTCCAGTATCTATGGCAGTGAAGGCAGACCTATGGCAGAGGTGGCACTCGGAGCCCTCTCTGTGGGCACGCGAGCTGTCAGCCAGCACAGAGAAAAGAACTGCAGCCTATTGGCTCTCAATGCTGTCAGTTGTCTTGCCCTCTCTTCTGATTGCACATAGCATCCCCTCCCCTATTCTATCCCATAGGAAAGTAGAGTGTGTCTGTATAGAGGTTGTGTGTGTCATTCACGTTATATTGCCATGCTGGCACTTTGAGATAAGAAAGTGGGGTATTGGGTTTCAGTTTGGTCACTCCGTCTCTAAAAGGTTTGCCGACACTGATCTATGGCATGAGTATTATATCGGGAACAGGAAGTTATTACCAACAACGTGAAGATATTAATATTAGTGACCTGCTGTAATGTACACAGACCCAACTATTAGGTTCTGTCAAGTTTAATAGGACCCCAGAAATAGCAGGCCACAGTGGTCTGGAGTAAGTCTTTAAATGACAAATGTTTTGTAAGAAGTTAAGAGTGGAAAAGTACCTAGTGCCACGTACCATGTCAGAGTCCAGGATGATTCAGACTGGTACCAGATAAGTGGGCAAATCATAAAGTAATAAACAGATAAGATAACATGGAAAGATAATGGAAAATTACTGGAATGACAGTTTGATATGAAATGATGGGGGGTTTGAGGTAAAACTTGTTTATGCAAGTGTCAGCTTGACATTGAAACTTAGGGGCGGGAAAGTTTGCTAATTAGTTATCAATTAAATGTTGTGTTGGCAATATTTGAATTTGTTATTTGTAAAAATCTGACGATAAAATAAACCCTTTGACACTTCCCGATCAGAACGGGATTTGGAAGCATACAACGTCTTTGTCTGTGTGTCTTATTCAATGCTCTCCCAGGTACCTGGATAACTACATCTGCAGCTGGGAAACAAGGTTCCAGTAAAAGGCACAGTAAGGAGATAAGTGGCAGATACTTAACAGATCTGCCAGGAAGGATGTAGATATAGAAAGTCTGCATTTTACAACACACATATAAAGCATAACATATGACTACATTTTCCTTTGTTCCATTTCAAAAATAGGGACCCCACCAAATAACCCCCTACACTCTTTATACTAATCTACAGCCAGTCCAGATAATTCTTCTCTATCCATCTACAGGGAAAGCTGCATAGATCACATGACCACATCAGTGGAGATGGACAAGGACCAGAGTCACATGGCTGGTAGGATACTAAACCTCACCCTGGAGATCATCTACCTGCTGACCGGAGAGGTAAGGAGGACTTTGGGGGGGGTCACATGACATCACTATTAATAATACACAGACCTGACCAGAGAGGTGAGGAGCATTCTGGGAGGTCACATGATATTTCTTTTGGTTTTCCATACAGAGATTTCCTCTTCTGATGTCTGGTGATCATATGACAATCACAGTGCCTTGTGATTCACTAAATCTTGAGGAACACAACAAGAAGAAAATCCTAGATGTCACCTACAAGATGATTGGTCTGCTGACAGGAGAGGTGAGCCGGGAATTGTGGGACATTATCCAGTAACAGACGCGGGATGTGTCTGGATGGTGACTGTATCATGGTGTGTGTCAGGTTCCTATAAGGGGTTTAGGATGTCTCTGTCTCTTCTATGTTCAGGGTGGAGAACAAAATGATTATAACATGGTTATTAAAGAAGAGTGTAAGGAGGAGGATGAGGAGAATGCTGTGCTGGAAACACCTAATAACAGGAACCCACCAGAGAGATGTCCCTGTCCTCAGGGTTCCCAGGATCCCACACAGGAGGGTCACACCATCCCTCACCATGATCAGGTAGGTGATTCACCATCATTGATCACTATACATAAGCCTGTGTGTTACAATAAATATTTTATTATACATTACAGAGCGCAAACCTCAAGGATGATAATATTGTTGTTAAACAAGAATATAAGGAGGAGGATGAGGAGTATAGTGTGATGGAGGAGTTTTCAGATGGATATAAGGATATGATGGAGACCCCTAATAACAGGAACCCACCAGAGAGATGTCACCATCCTCTGGATTCTCAGGATCCCACACAGCTAGGTCACACCATCCCTTACCATGATCAGGTAGGTAGAGTTTAGGCTCCAATAATGTGACTGAACACTGAGCTGTGAAAATATTCTGATATTTAGAGATGTTATTATCTGACATTCTGTTGGTTTAGGGTGAAGATCTGAGGAACATGGAAGGTGATGGTGAAGAAGAGACATATTTAAGGAATGATCAGCAATATACGGAGGAGGCTGGGATGATGGGGACATTCATAGAGGAGGAAACCCCTACAGAGATCCGCACGGGTGAGACATTGTACATTCTACAGTATCTCTGCTCTGTTACTGCTCACTGATTGGTCCTGTGTAGGGTGGAAGCTGAGCGATATCAGCCAATAGAAGGCTGTTTATGGTCACCTGTATATTATTTTATGATTCCCTGTTACAGGAGCACTGATATAAAAATTCAGATGAGTTTTTCTCAGGTTGTTCCATCTACTAATATATAAATCTAACTTGCTAACTAAAGCTTTGTTAAACTTTTGAGAAGAAAGGTAAGGAGGAACCTAAATATCGAAACAATTATCTTTGTAGGAGAAAATGCTGCCCCAAGCTCCCTTTCATGCTTATTCACAGTCACTTAATTCTGTGATCTATCTATCTATCTATCTATCTATCTATCTATCTATCTATCTATCTATCTATCTATCTATCTATCTATCTATCTATCTATCTATCTATCTATCTATCTATCTATCTATCTATCTATCTATCTATCTATCTATCTATCTATCTATCTATCTATCTATCTATCTATCTATCTATCTATCTATCTATCTATCTATCTATCTATCTATCTATCTATCTATCTATCTATCTATCTATCTATCTCCTTGATAATAGGGGGTGGCTGTCTAATATCAGAGTTATAGGGGACCTTGAGATGATTTTCACTGATGAGAAATACCTACCCTTCTGTGCATGTTTAATGACTTGCTAGAGAACCCTCCAGATTCCCTAAATGAGTTTTTGAGAGCCAACAGGGCACTGTGAGCCTGCAGAAATCCAGCGTTGCAGCAAAGGAGAACATTGTGACTCTTGCTAGACATTTTCTTCCGGAGTCATTTTCATTACTTATCTCTCATTTATAATCTTTCAATACCCATTTATGTTGACTTCCATTCCCTGGTGCTTCAGTCCCATGGACTAATTACTGATTGGTGATTGTTATCTTACATTTAGGACAATGACTCTTCTGTCCTGACAGAACCCTCGACCCCCTGACTGACCCCTGATCAGATCCTTATTTACCATACCGTACTGAGGTTTATCCAAAAACGACTGCCAGACCTCAACCTGTTAGATACATGGTGCACACTTCACCAGACTACCCATTCTCAGTTGCAGACAACAAATACTCCAGGCTTAACTAATTTAAACTGCTGAGATGTTTTATTTTCAGTTGGGATCGTTACATATCAGACCACACCCCCATCTTTCTAGAACTTGACTTGGGAAGATTGGAGTCTCCCACCAAAAAGATGAGAGAGGCTTGTAATTTTCGTCATAGGTACACCTCAACTACGAGAGACAGAATGGGGGGAAGGAATCCAGGAAATCACATTGTAGGATTTCTAATGAATTATCTGTAAAATAAATATTTGGTCCCCTACAAACAAGCAAAATTTTTTGCTCTCACAGACCTGTTACTTCTCATGTAAGAGGCTCCTCTGTCCACTCTTTACCTGTAGTAATAACACCTATTTGAACTTGTTATCAGTATAAAAGGCACCTGTTCACAACCTCAAACAGTCACACTCCAAATTTCACTATGGTCAAGACCAAAGAGCTGTCAAAGGACACCAGAAACAAAAGTGGAGACCTACACCCGTCTGGGAAGACTGAATCTGCAATAGGCAGATAGAAGAGAACAACTGTGGGAGCAATTATTAGAGAATGGAAGACCTACAAAGCCACTGAAAATCTCTCTCAATCTGGGCCTCCGCGCAAGATCTCACCCCATGGGCTCAAAATGATCACAAGAACGGTGAGCAAAAATCCAAAAACCACAGGGTGGAAGGGTCTCTAATGAATGACCTGCAGAGAGCTGGTAACAAAACCTACTGTAAGTATGGGGGTGGAAACATCATGTTTTCGGGCTGTTTTTCTGAAAATTGATGAGGACGACTGATCTGTGTAAAGGAAAGAATGAATAGGGCAATGTATCGTGAGATTTTGAGTGAAAACCTCCTTTCATCAGCAAGGTTATTGTAGATGAAACATGGCTGGGTCTTTCAGCATGACACTGATATCAACACTGATATCAAAAACAAACTGCCCGGCAATTTAGTGGCCTAGCCAGTCTCCAGATCTCCACCCCATAGAAATCCTTTGTAGGGAGTTGAAAATCTGTGTTGCCCAGTGACACCCCCATAACATCACTGCTCTGGAGGAGATCTGCATGAAGGAATGGGGCGAATACCAGCAACAGTGTGGGACAACCTTGTGAAGACTTACAGAAAATATGAGGTCTGTCATTGCCAACAAAGGGGATATAGCAAAGTATTGAGATGAACTTTTCATATTGACCAAATACTTATTTCTACCATTATTTGCAAATTCTTTAAAAATCAGGCAATGTGATTTTTTCTGGATTTTATTTCTCATTTTGTCTCTCATAGTTGAGGTGGCCTATGATGGGAATGGCACGCCTCGCTCATCTTTTTCAGTGGGAGAACTAGGTGGCTGACTGAATAATTTTTTTACCCCACTGTATGCTGTATGTAGAAGGCCTTTGAGACTGGAGACTCTATGCCCATTTCCTACAGCCAGTGTGACTGCTAAAAGCTGCCTCTTAATCCTAAATGGTTCTATGAATGGCAGGGGGAAGGCTGCCCGCTATCACCCACATGATTCATTGATCTGACATACATCGAATACT
This sequence comes from Ptychadena robeensis, assembly GCA_036250615.1. NCBI lineage: Eukaryota > Metazoa > Chordata > Amphibia > Anura > Ptychadenidae > Ptychadena > Ptychadena robeensis. The sequence continues at coordinate 1,959,179 of CM070037.1, read as the reverse complement.
AAAAGTGTCCAGAAACTAACTCAAAATAAACTCAGCCGTTATCGGCCATGACTGTAAATTTGCGTTGATTTATAACTATCTGACATGTTTTGTAGGTACTGTATCTGATGCTTAAAAACATGTAATAACCAAAAAAAATTTACATCTAAAAATATAATGAATGTATTATTGACCCTTATTAATTCCCAAAGGGTTTAAATACAAAACTTAGAAATATTTGTTAATGTAAAAAAAAAATTCAAACTATTCATCTAAACCCATATATAATAATGAAATAAATTATATAAAAGCACGTTGCTGACAATACAGAGACAATACAGAACAATTGAACAAATAGAATTTTATAAATATCCCCTTTATTTTTATATGTGATAATAAAATAATTGGTAACATATAACAATAAAAAAACACAACATAAAGAACATAGTTACATGCCCATGTCCCGAAGTCTAATGGTGTCATCCATTCTAGGGAAATCCTTGTCATCCATGAGCTGTCTTGTTGACTCTTAATCTTCTTTCTTCAATCTTGTTCTTGAATATTCTTTTTTCTATGTTAAATCTTTCTCTGGGTTTAACATTATTTAACCCCCCACTGAAATTGAGTGTTTTGGCCATTTTGACATCATTTCAGTCATCTTGGTTACAATGAAATCAGCGAGGTTGTAAGTCAGACAAATATAACATAACATTAATAATGAAATAACCACAAATGTCTTTTCTGTGCTCACATCATTATCAGTTTTATTCAACCCCCAAGTGACATTCATTCTTAGTACTTAGTATATGTATATGTTATATTTGTCTGACTTACAAGCGCCTCTTTCATTCATTGTAAACAAGATGACTGAAATGATCAAAATCAATGTCAAAATGGCCAAAACACTCAATTTCAGTGGGGTGCCATGGGATTTCATAGGGGTATAACATCTTTATATATATATAACCAATTAAATGTACTAACATTATATATATCTTGTGGTGTATAGCAATTAGCTATGTTACAATGTTACAATATACACTCCATGTTGTATTACTACTTCAAGAAGTCTGTATAAAGTTCATCCCTGAACGAAAACAAGTGCAATCTAGACGGGGCCTCTCTATACCTCTATATCTGCATGGTACAGCCTTGTACGACTATCTATACTGCCACATAAATTATGGACTCTACAGGACATCCATTGTTATACTATGGGGTATGAGTTCATCCTTGAGTGCAGATGTCTCTGAGCCCAATTAGGTAGTCTAGTTTCTATCTATAATTTGTTATCTTCATTTGATTTATGAGGATAGGTCATCAGGCCATTCTGTGTTTTGTAGATATTCATAAATTGGGCAACATTGCCATCCAGTGACGAAACCGCCACACACCCCGGGTTGCCCTGAATTCCCTAAGGGTTAATCGTGACGTATCTCTTGAAGCCTGCCCACCTTTTATCTAGAGATGCCTTCATGCTTGCGGTTGATTGGAGAGCTGGGAGAGTGGAAGGTGTGTGTTTTAGATAAGAAATGTTGATTTAAAGTCATGCACGAGGCAGGAAAGGGGAGAAAAAAAAGAAAGAAAGAAAAAAGAAACAAAGGAAAGAGAAAGGAAGAGAGAAGAAAACCGCCATATTCCCAATCCACATATCAAGACACTTTTCCAAAGACAACCCAAGATCTGGGTAAGGAAACTTTATCTTACTCTCCAGAACAAATTATTGAGGTGATACCTAGTGACATCTGCTTCTTTGCAGAGCTTTAGAGCTATCTTAACTCATGATGGCGAATTGTTTGATAAAAGTGCACCTTGTCAACTGATTCTGTTTTCTACGAGTTCAGAGTCCAGTCTCTGCTGGGGCATTTCTCCCTTATCGGTATCCCATCATTTTGTGTTTTGGAGGGATTTATCTCCTATCTAAGATCTTGGCATAGTCTGGAAGAAGTATCAGCCATTATTAATTCTGTTGTGTAGACCTGTCTAGCTCGACATATCTATTTCTACTTGCGTAGCACGTATCACTGGTTGTTATATTACCGTGTTCTGTGTGTTGGAGATATCTCGTTGGGATTTTCTGGTGTCACACACGTCATTATTGTATTTTATTCTGTTCCATTGATTTTAAGTGTTTTTATTACTCTGTGTGTTTTAAATAAATATATTTTTGCATGATAGCTTGTCCTGCTTTAGTGTTTGCACAATAATAACTACTATGCCGATCAAATTACTCGCGAGGTGTTATTTGTCTCATCTCAGGAATAACCGAATCTTTTGAGCTTAACCCTTTAATTGATAGTTCCTAAAGACTCATGAACCGCTGGTTATGAGTCACTGACAGGGGGTTGAATAATTTTGAACACAACTGTATCTATTGATCATGATTTTTGTATATATTTCAGGACTCACCATGGAGAAACTCCCCAAGAATCATCTCTCATTATCTCCAGATTGCAAGATGGAATATGAGGACATCACAAGAGATTGTGTAGGAGGAAAGACCTCACCTATCAATAGGGGACCCCACAGTGCAGACACCCCATTAAATGACTCTGAGCCCCCTCATACTGTGCAGAATGGTGCCAGAATTTTGGAAAAGACCTTTTCTGGTCTTAGAGGTAGAAAAGGTTTCATGTCTAAACAAAGACTTTTCTTGCTACCATCTCACACAAGACAGAAACCATATTCCTGCCCTGAGTGTGAGAAATATTTTTCACAGAAATCAAACCTTGTCAGACATCAAAGATCTCACACAGGAGAGAAGCCGTATTTCTGCCCTGAGTGTGGGAAATGTTTTTCAGAGAATTCAAATCTTGTCACACATCTAAGATATCACACAGGAGAGAAGCCATTTTCTTGCCCTGAGTGTGGGAAATGTTTTTCAGATAAATCAAGCCTTGTCAAACATCAAAGAACTCACACAGGAGAGAAGCCGTATTCCTGTCCTGAGTGTGAGAAATGTTTTTCACAAAAATCAACCCTTGTCACACATCAAAGAACTCACACAGGAGAGAAACCATATTCCTGCTCTGAGTGTGAGAAGTGTTTTTTAGACAAATCAGTGTTTGTCATACATCAAAGATCTCACACAGGAGAGAAGCCGTATTCCTGCTCTGAGTGTGAGAAATGTTTTTCACAGAAATCAAACCTAGTCAAACATCAAATGGTTCACACAGGAGAGAAACCGTATTCCTGCCCTGAGTGTGGGAATTTTTTTTCCAAGAAGTTAAACCTTGTCACACATCAAAGATCTCACACAGGAGAGAAGCCATAGTCCTGCTCTTAGTATGTTAACCTCCCTAGTGCACTGCTAGGTGCACAGATTTCTGTACCAAAAGCGCACCATAGACTTTCACCAAAATTTTTTTTAATATTGTAGGCCTGTAACTAACCAAAATATGTCCGTACCAGGTGTCCATAATAAAAGGTATCAATGGGTGATAAAATCTCTAAAATACTTCTTTAGTGTGAGAGATTTCAAAACAGTATGTATTTATATTTGTTTATTATAAAAGTTGAATTCAATTGACAGTGTTTTGTGTGTTGTTTTTTTTTTTTTTTTTTTCTTTTAATTGTATTGGATACAGTATTAGTTGCACTGTATCCAGTACAAGATTTGAAAAGAGGCTAAGGTGGGACAGAGTCACAAAATTCATGGTGTGTGCCCTAGCCGTAAATTTGAAATGAATGCACAACACCTAATGGGCACCAGAATAGTGCCTAGTTAAAAATCTAAAAGGACGGCATTGCGGGCACATGGATCAGACCAACAATCATTTGTATTATTAAAGTAAAAAGTCTTTATTGTGTCGGACTAATATACAAATATTATGCTGTGCAAACGAGTATATCCAGAGGTCAAAACACCCGTAAATCGGGTGGTCCAGATGGAGGTACTCTTACAAACAACTTTAAAAGCACAATAGGCTGTACATAGATTATTTAAAATTATTATCCGGTAACAGCTTAGAGTGTGACACAAAAGCCTCTTGGATCTCCGACGCGTTTCGCCCACTTAGGCTTCTTCAGGGAGATATACAGGTAAGAGGGGATCTAGACATACATACATTGTATTAGAAGTCAGCATAACTTGAAAAAGAGAATATATATAGAGACAATGGGCTTCAAAGATAGAAGTAGGTTAAATTGAACTGAATTACTGACCCATATCCGGCATTGAAGTATTACTCTAGGTCAGCAAGCACATATACATATATATATATATATATATATACATCTACAGTATAACCAATAGGTACTAAATAAAAGGTACAGGTAAAAATATGTATGGATATAGATACAGAGTAGCATTCCCTTTGATAACATTATATATACACACATATGCATGTACCTACACACATATATATGCATATAAATACATACACATATACACACATATATATACACATATAGAGCACATCACAAGTTTTTCAAGCATACTATATAGAAACTTCAAAAAGAGATATCTTACTTTGGTATGTCAAAGCATTTATATGCTGTCCGAATAGATGTCAGTCTAGTTCTGCCAGTCAATCTGGGGGGGGGCACGCTCTAGCCCCAGGAGTGTTCCCCGTTCAAGAAAGAGATGTTCACCCAGCTGCGCTTCACCCCTTACGACCCCGAGATGGAAGGGGGTCCCCAGGGTATAGGGGATCTAAGAGGAGGGTATCGATGAGGAGGAGAAAGACCCAAAATAGCCCTGATGACGGGTAGGACCCCATTCCACCTCCCCTAACCTGGATATCTGGATTTTCATACAAGACATGCAGGGACCTACCGTGTTGGCTTGTCGGGTCCGAAGGCTGGGATGGATTATAGCCAGTAGGGAGCAGGAGGATGGAGCAATGGATCCAAGCTGGAAGAGCGACCAACATGGGAGGCCTAGAGATGGTATAGATGAGATCAGACACGGAATGGAATAAAAACTCCCGAGTGGTGGAAGAGTGGAATAACTAAAAAAGAGGGCTATCTTACCAATGTAGGTAGCAGGAACCTACTACACCCTAGGGGGTCAACCACCGTCCCTGGACTGCAGGATCCCCCTGACACAGTGACCCCCCTTATAGTCCCACACAAGGGCCAACACCTGAAAAGAGGGAGGGGGATGGGCGGGGAGGGGTGGAGGCAAGCAACGGCCGTGGCCAGCTGTTGGCTCAAGATGTATAATTCGCCACTCGCCCCTCCCATCTTGACTGTGGGGCCATTGTAGTCCTTTGTGGGCACCTGGTGATCCTGCCATTTAGCTCGCGCAAACAGCGCTTCCCGGACAGAGATCGTGTCGCGCGTCGCGTCTCGACGTGTCTCCGGTCCGGCCTGAGACCGGAATTGATGGTGATGAGATAGTAATGATTGGCAGCAAGTTTATAGGAGAAATTCCTGAGTTAACTTTCAGACGAGCCAGATCACTACTTGATCAGCTCGTCAGTAACCATTACACAAAATCCATCTATGTCCCGGGGCCTGCACAAATGCGGCTCCTGTGGGCAATGTAAATGGATCCAGGAAGGTAGTAGGACCTACCTCCCAGATGGATCATCATTTAAAATACATTCTTTGGTCACAGGTAGAACACCCGCAGTTGTATATCTGATGATGTGCAACTGCGGTGTGTTCTACGTAGGTAAGACCAAACGTGAGTTTAGGCTACGTATACGTGACCACGCTGGTTATATGAAAAAGGGCATTTTGACTAAGCCAATGGCCAGACACGTGGCCTTTCACCATCACTACGATACATCTGGTGTCTATTTCCAAGTTTTGACACATATACCGATAAACGAGAGAGGAGGGGACATAGATACAGTTCTGTTACAACGAGAACAGAAATGGATCTTTGACCTGGGAGCGACTACCCACCCGGGCCTGAATGACGCTGTCTCCTTTAAGCCATTCTTACCTAAAGATTAGACTCATGAAAAATAAAAGGTCATATAACATAATAGTTTGTTGGAACCTGGGTCTCGGTATGCGAGCCACCATATACTACTATTCCAAGTAAAAAATGGCTATGTGTAGGTAGAACCTCACATAGTGCCTAGATATATGCACGTTGATGGAGGCTGATCCCGGGAGACGGCTTCCCACACATGTGCATATATGCTCATACGTAGGTATGTGAAAAAATATATAGATGCAATTAACCATGGTTATATTCTTGCCTATAGAATTTTATGAACTTTATGCATTTTATCCTAATATGCCTCAGCCGAAGGGGAAATTTATGTAAACGTAAATTCAAATCTACTATATACAGGTCTTCCATCATTTCAGGTGGGGGGGCTCTCTGACTACCCGGGGTGGCAATGAGATGTTCTCTGTTTCTCCCCCTGCTGTGTTTCTTACTCCCACAACCTGTGCCCTCTACTGTGGTCAACGCCGGCATCTACTCCGTTCCTGTCCTGTCCGCCCTACGGGTAAGCATTTCCTCCAGTCCAACACCGGGGTTGTCTGAGGTCCCAAACTTCCCGACACACCTCGTCTCCCTCTCCTGCCCTACATCGCCCCGGGGGAGATATCCAGATTGAAGCGATTGTGGACTCTGGTGCCTGTGACGTTCGTAGACCCCGAGTTTCGCCAATGTACACAACAAATTGCAGCTTCCACAAAAGACCGACCCTTACCCTCCCTCCAGATTGGCCGATGCACCCTGATTCCCTCTGGTCCTGTTTCCCACGAGACCTCGTTCTGCTCGCCACCCCACAAGCCACAAACCCCTTCCGGCCATTCCGACTCATCCGTTTTCGTTCACTTCCCACACCGTGCTTTTTCCCCGTTGTCCTTGGGCTGCCCTGGCTAGTGCGCCATAATCCCTCAATTGACCTTGGCTAATAAACCGGTGCTTTTCAGTTGTTCCCTCCTCGGATTACTGTCGGGGTCTGCCATGCTCCGGACATCTCTCCTCGCACGCTCGGCGGCCCTCAGATTCCGTCCTCGTCCCTTCTTCCCAGTACAACCGTTCTTGGACGTATTTAGCCAACGGGGGCCGATCGGATTTGCCCTCCCGCACATCCGCCCCTTGACGATTGCCCATAAGACCTTCTCCAGGAGCGAAGATCCGTATGGCCACATAGAAGCCCCTGGCTGAGCCCGAATCGCTCGCTCTGAAAGGAGTACATTGAGACCCTCTCAAGACGGGCTTCATTCGTCCATCTACGTCACCCGCGGAGCGGGATGTTCTTCGTAAAAGACCAAAGACCAAGCGCTACGACCGTTATTCACTACGGGCAGCTGAACGCCATCACGATAAAGAACCACCTCTAAAACCCCCTCCCCCTACTTGCGGACCCACACACGCCTCCCCTGCCAGGTTTTTCCTCAAATGGATCTCAGGGGGCCTACCCTCGTCCGCGACGCCGGGGGACGATGGAAAACCGCATCATAAACTCGTCTTTTGAATTTTGGTAATGCTTTCGTCTTTTATGCCCACGCTTTTCCAGCATTCACATGACGTTTTCTTCTCCCCCGCGATTTCCTGGACCGATTCGTCATTGTGTACCTGGACGACATACTCGTGTACTCTGAGTGCCCTGAGGCACACAGGGTACATATGCGTAAGGTGCTGGAACGTTGAGGCTCCATGCCCTTTACGCGAAGGCAGAGAAATGCCAGTTTGAGAAAACCACCATCCTTTTCCTTGCCTCGTGATTTCCACCCAGGCATCACTATGGACCCCCAGAAGGTCTCGGCCATTCATAGTGGCCCGTTCCCGCAGATAGAAAGGCGTCCAACGATTCTTGGGATTTGCCAATTTCTACAGGAGGTTCATAAACGGTTTCTCCAAGATCGTCCTCCGCTCACGCGCTCACCAGCACCAGGCCCGGTTTGCCTGGACATCTGCCGCTCAGGTCCTCTTTCGAGTACCCCTAACCAAAAACGTTTCACCACGGCTCCCCATCCTAACTGACACCCGGACCCTGCACAGCCATACGTCATGGAGGTAGACGCTTCCGGAATGCCATTGGAGCCGTGCTCTCTCACGCTCTGGAGAGAAGACTCGCTGCACCCCGTCTGCTTCTACTCCCGGAAACTCAACTCCCGCGGAATGCAATACAGTGTGGGGGACCGGGAGCTCTCGCCATGAAGGCTGCCTTGAGGAATGGAGGTACCTCCTGGAAGGGGCAACACCACTACTCATCCTCACAGATCACAAACCTCCAATATCTACGTCAGGCCAAGAGGCTCAACCCCCTCAGCCCCGATGACCTCTTTTTCGACGTTTTGATTTCCACCTGACATATCCCCTGGCAGCAAAAACAAAAGGCAGAACGCACTATCCCGATGTTCCCCGCACCCCCCGCCGTCTCGAACAGAACCGATCCTGCCAGAACAGCATTTCCTCCTTCTGGTCCCAAAGAACTATGAACAGGATAAAGACGCGGGGACCTCCGAGGCTCCACTACTCCAACTTCGTGAAAACGACGGGTTATTCTGGAGGAACCACCAGGTCTACGTGCCCCAGCCCTTCCGTCAAGAGGTGCTCGGCCTGTGTCACGACTGTCCCCCCGCCGGCCCTTCGGGATGCAAGGACCTTGACCCTTCACCGCCACCTTTTCTGGTGGCCACGATAAGGCTGACGTGTGACATACTCCGGCTTGTCCTGTCTCGCGCCCACCGCCTCCCAAAACGCCCCGGACCCTCCGTTCGGTCTTCTCCTTCCCTTGCCGGTCCCGTGAACGTCCTTGTCCCACTTGCCATGGACTCGTGACGGACCTCCCGCCGTCTACACTCGCTACGTGGTCCCTCCATCATCGACAGGTTCACCAAGATGGCACACTTCGTGGCACTCCCCGCTCTATACTTCGCCTGCAAGAACCCTCAGTATTCTTCAAGGTTTTCGGCTCCCTCAACCTTGGACGTCGTCACGGACCGGGTTCCAGTTCACCTCCCGTTCTGGAAGGAGTTGGCCCCCTGCTTGGGTTTCTGTTCCCTCACCCATCGGGTATCACCCCCAAGCGAACGGGCAGTGCGAACGGTTAAAACCAAGTTCTGGAACAATATCTCCGCGCTTCTCCTCCTCCGACGCCCAGACAATTGGGCCACCCTCCTCCCGCGGCTGAGTTCGCATACAACAACTCGAGACATTCCCACCTCCCTACTCTCCCTTTTTCCTGAATTCCGCTACATCCCCTGTTCCTGCCTGCCACGTTCCCGGACTCTACGTTCCCCCGCTGTGCCGACGTTGAACCCCTTGCACCATGCTTGGGTTGACTCCGCGAGCGCCTTCTCCAGTCTAGGAGACCATGAAGGGTATCGCCGACCGCAGTCGCGTCGTTCCCCGTCCTCGTTGGGTGACAATTATGGCTCTTCCCCTCGATTCGCCTGCGTGTCCCTCCCGTAGGTTGGCACCGCGGTACTAGGCCCCTATGTTCGTGGATCGCCTGGTCAACCCCGTTGCGGTGCGCTCCGCCTTCCCCCATCGCTCCGGGTCCACCCGGTTTTCCCACTGTCCTTCCTCAAGCCGTGGTCGTGGACCCCTTCCCTGGTCGAACTCCTCCTCCGCCTCCTCCCTTATCTTGGATGGAGTCGAGGATTCGAGGTGGAGTCCGTCCTGGACTCTCGGTTGAGGTCGGTCCTGCAGTATTTGGTCGGTGGACGGTTTGGCTTGAGGAGCCCTCGTGGGTACCTGCCGGGGGGTACATCTGCCCGCCTTCGTTGCCGATTCCATTCTCGCTGTCCCATCGGGCCGGGTCTAGTCCGTCCGGAGTCCGGCATTGAGGGGGGGGCTATGTCAGGATCTGGAGTGCCCGTCAGAGAGGTCGCCCCCCTCCGCCGAATGATTCCCCCTCACCTGCACTGCCTGCCTCTCCTGGGGTCCCGGGTGTTGCAACACATCTGGGGCCACCGGGGTTTCGCCAGGGACCCCATCCTTGTCATCCGACAGCAGCCAACGGACGTGCTGTACGCGCGCGTGCGCGCGCCCGTAGCCATCGCGGCGGAGCCCTCCCGGAATTCTAGTTTACTGCATGGGAGTTGCCCCGGTCACGGCCCTCCCTCCTGGGAGGGACTGGGATGCACTTCCATAAAAAGCCTGCCAGCTTCAAGCTGTGCTGGATTGTTACAGCTTCATGTCTATTGTGAATGCCAGACTTGCTCTTCCTTTTTTGACTACCCGTATTTGACCCGCTCCCGTCCCCGACTCCGTTTGACTTCTGGCCCCCTGATCTCCGCTTGTACCCGACTCTTCTTATCGTCTGCCGCCTGCCTCGACCCTTGCTGTTATTTGACTACGTCTCGTCTGCCGCTGCCTCGACCCTTGCCTGTCTCACGGTTTATCCTAGAACTCCGCCACCTCGCCCACGCTACGTCTAAAGACCACGCTACTGACTGCCTTCCCCCTTAAAGGACATCACCACGCCTCATCCGCACCTTCCTGGGGGGTTCACCAGGGAAGCAGAACCTTGCCACCCGAGTGCGGGAAAAGACCACAGGGTCCCCTCAAGGGACCCTGCCTATCTCCCCTAGGGGGGCTCTGGGAGAAGACCCTTGGGTGGCATAGATTCCCGCTCCTGTTACCCCCCCCCGCCTAACCCAGGATCTGCGGCAGAAGCATAACAATATGACACCATAAGCATCGCTCTCCCCCCCCCCTCTGCCTTGATCATTTCTGTTTCCCCTCCCCAAAATTACTTGTACCTTGTTATGCAATTGTAATATGTTTTTTTTCTGTAACCTGAATTTTTTTTAAATAAAAACTCATATTCAAAAAAAAAAAAAAAATAGACTTTAAGGTTTCTTTTTTGTGG
>CM070037.1:1911480-1935652 GCA_036250615.1 Ptychadena robeensis | reverse complement strand
TGATCGGAGCAGAATTTTCTTCAAAAAATGTTTTCCAGTCTTTAGGTTACTCCTTACCTTTAGACTCAACACAATTTGTTAAAAAGCAAGGATTAAAGCCGGCCATAGAAGCCTCAATCCATGGCCAGCTTGTAGCAGACAGCTTGGTGATATCACTACGCTGTGATGAGACAGCTACAAAACTGCAGAGAATCCTGTGTGTGCCACTAACACAGGGAGATTGTAGACTCCCCCTCCAAATTAACTACCTACAACAGGATTGGCCACAATAAATACCAGCAGGATGGATCGCCATGTGACCTGCGGGCAATTTGGGTTGAACCTTTAAGGTGGGCACCCATGTAGTTGTGGGTGACCGATCACCATGCGTTTGGTGTGAGCCCGCACGCTGGTAAATCGCCTGCAACTACTGCCGGGAATCGGCGTGTTTTTGGCCAGCTTAACTGTCTGTCTGCTTGCTTGTGCAGGGAATGAGGGAGGTTCTCAGAACCCGAGAAGAACATAATCTGTGTTTTTTTTCCATATCTGTAACTAGGAATATAACAAAAGCAGATGACCATTACCAGCCTTCTATTGGCTGATATGAGTCAGCATCCACCCTTTTCAGGGCCAATCAGTGAACAGTAGCAGGGCAGAGCTACAGTATTGTATTGTAATGTATTATGTCTCACCTGTGCTGACCTCTGTAGGGGTTTCCTCCTCTATGAATGTCCCCATCATCGCAGCCTCCTCCGTATATTGCTGATCATTCCTTACATACGTCTCTTCTACTTCATCTTCAGCTTTAATGTTCCTCAGATCTTCACCCTAAACCAACAGAATGTCAGATAATAACATCTCTAAATATCACAATATTATCACAGCTCACAGTTCAGTCACAAATTTGGAGCCTAAAACATTTTCTACACCAATTGCAGAAATATTGCCTCTGCCATACCTGAGATGGCTGAATTAGTCACTTGGATCATTGTGGATGTCCCCCTCCCACCGGCATCTTCATTGGCCCTCGGTGAGTTGGTCCGCCATATGGACATGGCTTTGTTATATGGAAAGGTTACGTTATATCCATGGCAATAGTCACAAAGGAATGTTATCCATAGACCACGTTTGACAGATATTCATCAGATAGAATTGTACAAGATACATACTGACATGACTTTATGATGAAAGTAGAATTTTTTTTGAATATATTGGCACTGGTCCATGATCTTTGTCTAAACGCAGATTATTGTACCGGGGTCACCATTGACTTCCCTACTGGTGCTACAGCTGGAGTTTTTTCCCCCCTGATAAGGCCTGAGGTTGAAGGGTGAAACGGGTTGGGGGAAGACAATTGAGGGTCGCCAGCCCAGACTCTCTCCTCAGCATTGACCGATTGGGAAGCTTCCGTGACACCTGTGGTTGTGATGAGGCTGTGCATAGCCATTCACTTGAATTTTTTTTTTGATCATTTTTAATTAAATTTGTATTTGCATACAGTATTATCTATTGTAATCTATAGGCCTATTTAACCCCCCTGCCGTTCCTGACGGTCCCAGCTCGTCCAGCTCTGACCTGTTAGAACAGCACTGGACAAGCTGGGTTCGTCAGGCAGAGATTGGAACCACAGTAGTGCAAACTCACTGATCCGTGTGGCTCCGATCTAATGAAGAGGCAGCTACAGGGAAACGGATCACTAGAGGCAGCTACAGGGAAACGGATCACCCCCCCCCCCTGTGATGATGTCACATCGGGGCGCAGGCAGGAGTTTTAAATAAAAATCATGTTGAATAGTGTTTACTGCATTGAATACACAATTCAACATGATTCCCTAGTAAAATACTCACCTGAATAAATGATCCGGTGTCCCCATGTCCTCTACTTGCTTCTCTCTCTCGCGATGTGACAGACTGGGGGCGGGGACACCAAGTTTACAGAACTCAATGTAATACATTGGCTTCAATGTATTACAACGCGGTCTGTCCTATGTAACCTGGCACATCTAGAGGTTGCAGTGCTAATTTACCTGATATTTTTGAAATACTTATTATTTGATATTGTGAGATATTTACAAAGCATCTGATCATGTTATTATATACAGGATGTCTACCAGACTCCTGTATGGACAGACTTTGGGAAATTACAGGCCTACAATTTAAAAAACTTTGTTCCATTAAAGTCTATGGTGCCATTTTGGTACAGAAATCTGTACCTCAGCAGTGCGCTAGGGAGGTTAAAGTCTCAGGAGCGAGCCTACTCCAGTTCATTAAGTTTCTACCTAATAGGTTTTGTTATGTTTGATGTCAGTCTGGTCTGCACCCTGAATATGACAAAAGTTACACCAAGAACTAAAACACCTCATGTTGTCTATTGTCCATTTCACCTACCTGAGCATGGTGAGGGATGGTGAGACCTTCCTGAGTAAATGTGAGGAACGGCTGATATTCAAGAGAAGATTCCTCATCTTTAATGGTCACAATCATGTCACCCCCTCCCATGGACTGATCACCCGTCACAGATGTCTCCTCTTTTATATTTTCTTTATCAATTTCTTCAAAATCACTCAGGATTCCAGTCTGAAAATATAATAAATATGAATAATGAACCAGAAATTGTACACAACCCAACAATCTTATCAGATATTGGCCTACCAATTCACGGCAAAGTGTGGTGTGACCTTCCTGGGTGGAAGGACGGGGACATCTCTCTGGTGGGTTCCTGTAGCTGGAAGACTCCACCATGGTGTCTTGGTACAGATCTTTGTGTCCTTCTGGAACCTCTGAGCCCTTCATCATTCCATCCTCATCCTCCTCCTCTTTTATCTCTTCTTTAACATTAGCGTTTAAATCCCTCAGGTTTTCATCCTAAATTTATAATAAAATGTCACCAATTACAACAATACACATACCAGGTAGATCCCAATTAGGCTCCATGATTGGTCTTCACCTACCTGATCATGGTGAGGGATGGGGAGACCTTTCTCTGTGGAATCCTGGGAATCCAGAGGATGGGGGAATCTCTCTGGTGGGTGTTTTATATTAGGTGTCTCCATAACACCGTACTCCTCATCCTCCTCCTTACACTCTTCTTTAATAACTATGTTATAGTCATTTAGTTTCCTTCTCTGTATCTCCTCAGTCATGTGACTCTGGTCCTCCTCCATGTTCGTTGAGTTGATCAGGTGATCTGTACAGGACACTCCTCTCTGGAAAGAAACCAGTTATTACTATCATTCAATTTATTGCAATTCCTACCTGAAATCCCCACAGCCTTCCCGGTGTAACTTTGGATTGCTCTACATAACCCTTATCATTAGGATGTCTGTGAGGTGTCTTTCCTTAATTACAGGGACATATCCCCTCAATATAGCATGCACGTGAGAAGAGTGTGGGAGGATATGACAGGGGGCAGAACAAGAGAGGAGTGTGTGGACCATGCTAGTGCTTTGTTTACTGTAATATAAAATAATATCTTCTTACCTCCTCTGCTGCCAGTCCCAGCAATGTCTCCTCTATACTTCCTCCACAATCACCTCACAGATGACACTTCCATGTCTGGGAAGGTTCTCATTCATCCAGATCATGGTATATGGAGGATGAGGACGGGCATGACAGGGTTACTGGGTGTAATATAAAATAATATCTTATTACCTCCTCTGCTGCAATGTCTCCTCTATACTTCCTCCACAATCACCTCACAGATGACACTTCCATGTCTAGGTTCTCATCACCAGATCATGGTCATAGGAGGATTTAGAGACCGGGCATGACAGGGTTACTTTACTGGGTGTAATATAAAATAATATCATTATTACCTCCTCTGCTTTTTTTGCAATGTCTCCTCATACTTCCTCCACATCACCTCCAGATGACAGACTTCCATGTCTGTGAAGGTTCTCATGCACCAGATCATGGTTAATGGAGGATGAGGATGACATGACTGGGTTTTCTGGTGTCATATAACGTAATATCTTATTACCACGCTCCTCATGCTCTGCTGCCAGTGCCCAGCAATGTCTTCTCTACAACTTCCCTCCCCAATCACCTCACAGATGACACCTCCATGTCTGGAAGGGGTTCTCAATTCATCCCGATCATGTATAATGGAGGATGAGGACAGACATGATTGGGGTTAATGGTGTATATAAAATAATATCTTCTTTACCTCCTCTGCTGCCCATTCCCAGCAATGGTCTCCTCTACACTTCCTCCACAATCACCTCACAGATACACTTCATTTCAGGGAAGGTTCTCATTCATCCAGATCATGGTAACCATGGAGGATGAGGACAGCATGACTGGGGTGTACTGGGTGTAATATAAACGGTAATATCTTATTCAACTCCTCTGCTGCCAGTCCCAGAAATGTCTTCTCTACACTTCCTCCACAAGGCCCCTCACTGAAATTCAGGTTCTCCTCAAGGTCAATTTCCTGCTCCCATCCCACACATCACTTCCTTTCTCGGTAGATACCATAAGGATATTCCTTTTAAATGTGTGAGTTCACGATCGCAGGGAGATCACAGGTATCGTCCCAAAGAAAACAACCGTGTGACAACAATTCCCAGGGTTTATCTCCCCAGTAAGTTGTCGAACATCACACTACATGAAAGAGTATCCTTCCGAATGGTATCTACCGGAACTGATGTTTGGTCCGAGCAGGAAATGAACTAAGAGACGTGAAGCTCTGTGAGGAAGTGTAGAGGAGACATTGCATGACTGGCAACAGAGAGGTATAGATATTATTTTAATTACCCCAGTAACCCCGTCATGTCTGTCCCATCTCCATATACATGATCTGGATGAATGAGAACCTTCCCCAGACATGGAAGTGGTCATCGGTGAGGTGATTTGTGGGAGAAATGTAGAGGAGACATTGCTGGGACTGGCAGCATAGGAGGTAATAGATATATTTTTATATTACACACCCCTTAACCCCCGTCATGTCCGTCCTCATCCTCCATATACCATGATCTGGGATAATTGAGAACCTTCCCAGACATGGAAGTGTCACCTGTGAGGTGTTGTGGGGGAAATGTGTAGAGGAGACTTGCTGGGACTGGCAGCAGAGGGAGGTAATAAATATATTTTATATTACACCCCGTAACCCCCCGTCATGTCTGTCCTCATCCGCCATATACCATTATCTGGATGAATGAGACCTTCCCAGACATGGAAGTGTCCATCTGTGGGTGATTGGTGGGAGGAAGTGTAAGGAGACATTGCTGGGACAGCACAGAGAAGGTATAAATCTTATTCTATATACAACCCCAGTAACCCCATCATGTCTTTTCTCCTCCCCCCACTGTCATAAACCCTCTAACGCTCCTCTCCTCTACATCCTGTCCCCTGTCATAAACCCCGCCCACACTTCTCTCCTGTACATACTGTCCCTTTCATACCCTCCACGCGCTCCTCTCCTATACATACGCCCCTGTCATGTCCCCCCAGCCTCCCTCTCCTGTACATACTGTCCCCTGTCAATATCCCCACACTCCTCTCCTGTACATTCTGTCCCCTGTTCATATCCTCCACACTCCTCTCCTGTCATACTGTCCCCATGTCATACCCCCCCACACTGCCTCCCTGTACATTACGGCCCCCTGTCATATCTCCCTACACCCTCCTCCTGTACCATACTGCCCCACCCGTCATACCCCCCCCTCCTCTCCTGTACATACTGTCCCCTGTCATACCCCACACGCCTCTCCTGTACATACTGCCACCCTGTCATATCTCCACCTCCTCTCCTGTACAACTGCCCCCGTCATAACCTCCACACTCCTCTCCTGTACAAACTGACTGCCCCCCTGTCATATGCCCCACATCCTCTCCTGTACACCTGTCCACCTGTCCATATTCCCCCATACTCCCTCTCTGTACATCTGTCCCCTGTCATATCACCCACACCATCTCCTGTACATACTGTCCCCGTTCATATCCCCCACACTTCTCTCTGTACATACTGTCCCCTATCATACCCCCCCACTCCTCTCCTGTACAAACTGCCCACTGCATACCCCACACTCCCCTCTGTACTACTTCCTGCCCCCTGTCCATATCCCACACAACTTCCTCCCCTGTACATACTGATGCTACTGACTGCTCCCTGTTTTTTTTTTTGTTTTTTTTTTCATACCCCCACACTCCTTCTCGTACAAACTCCCCCCTTTCATATCCCGCCACACTCCTCTCCTGTCATACTATCCCCTGTCATATGGCCCACCTCCTCTCCTGTACATACTGCCCCCTGTCATCCCCCCCACACTCCTCTCTTGTACAGATGCCCTGTCATAACCGCCACACTCTCCTCCTGTACATAGCGGTTCCCTGTCACATCCCCCACACTCCTCTCCTGTCATACAGTCCCATGTCATACACCCCACACTTCCTGCTCCTGTACATACTGTTCCCTGTCATACCCCCCCCACACTCCTCTCCTTGTCAACTGCCCCCCTGTCATATCCCCCACACTCCCTCCTGTACATGACTGCCCCTGTCATATCCCCCCACACGACTCCCCCCTCTCTTGTACATACTCTACTTCCCCCTGTCATATCCCCCACACTCCTCATCCTGTAAACATACTGTCCCCTTTAATCCCACCACTCCTCTCCGTACATACTGCACCCGGTCTATCCCCCCCACACTCCTCCCTTTACATACTGTAATGCCGCCCCCTGGTCATATCCCCCCCACCTCCCTCTCCTCTCATACTGTCCCCTGTCGACCATCCCACCACCCTCCTCTCCTATCATACTGTCCCCTGTCATACCCACCCACCATCCTCTCTTTACATTATCGTCCCCTGTCATATCCGCCCACACTTCTCCCTGTACATAACTACTGCACCACTTTCATACACCCACACTCCTCTCCTGGGTACTTCTGTCCCCTTTCATATCCCCCACACTCCTCTCCTATACTACTGTCCCCTTTCCATATCCCTCACCACGCTTCTCCTCACTTCATGCCCCCTGTCAATTCCTCCCCACTCCTCTCCTGTATATTCTCCCCCTTTCATATCCCCACACTCCACTTCCTCTCCTGTATATTACGACCCCCTGTCATATCCCCCACACTCCTGTACATACTGACCACCCCCTCTCATACCCACACTCCGCCTCGTACATACTCTCCCCTGTCATACCCCCGCACACTCCTCTCTGTACATACTGCCCCCCGTCATCATCCTCCCCCCACACTCCTCCTCCTGTACATACTGTCCCCTTCATAACCCCCGACACTACTCTCCTTCATACTGTCCCCGTGGGGTCAACCGCTCCACACATCTTTCCTGTCATACTGTCCCCCTGCCATACGACTCCCACCCCCACCCTCCACACTCCTCTTCCTGTACATTCCCCTGTCATACACCCCACACTCCTCTCCTGTCCATACTCTACTAACTACTGCCCCATCTAACACCCCCCCCCCCCCCACTTCTTTCCTGTGCATACAATTTTGGCCATATTGAGGATATATGTTACTATTAAATAAAGGAGAGACGGCTCTCAGACAAGCTAATGAAAATGTTATTTAGAGCTGTAGATAAAAGCAATCCAAAGTTACATCAGGAGGGCTGTGGGGATTTTAGGTAGGAATAAATTGAATGATAGTAAATAAGTGTTTCTTTCCAGAGAGGAGTGTCCTGTACAGATCACCTGATCAACTCGATGAACAAAGGATGTAAAAATTATCTGTGAGTGATGAGCAGGGGAGATCAGACTACACACCAGGACTGACAATGTGACTGCAGCAGTCATCATCCAGACAGCGTCACCTGCTGGGAGAAAGTGTAAAATATATTTTCCGATGTAATATCATGTAATACCAGATAAAAGAAATATATGAATATAGTTTAAATGTATGAAACTACTGAAGATGTATTTTCCTATTATCCTGATATTTATTGTGGGATTATTAGATTATAAACCCGGTTGGGCAGGGCTCTCTAATCCTCCTGTGTCATTTCCGTACTAGTGATGAGCGGCATAGTCAATATTCGAATTCGTGATATTTCACGAATAATTCTACTAATATTCGATTCTATATTCGGAAATTCGAATATTCGCGGTATGACCATGTATTGCGAAAATCATATTCGCATTGCGAAAATCATATTCGCATCGCAAAAATCTTTAAAATGAATGGTCACATGCTATGTTTATTTTCGCAATGCGAGTATTATTTTTGCGATACATGCCCATATTGCGAATATTTGAAATTGCGAATATTCGCCGACATATTCGAGATATTGGCGAATTCTCGAATTGCCGATATTCGCAAAAAATATTCGGCATTCGAATATTCGAGCTCAACACTATTCCGTACCTGTATGTGTTATCTTGTGTTGTATCTCCACTCTAATGTATTGTACAGCACTGTGTTATATGTTGGTGCCATATAAATAAATGATAAAAAATACGATTAAATCTTCAGATTTGTATTATTAGATCTTTTTCTTTATTCCTCCTTCTAACACTACTAGATAATTCCCTCATACTTCTGAGGTTCCCCAGCTACCCGCCCATGAGGAACTGGAATCCTCGTACTATCACCTTTCCCTCTCATTTACACTCACTAGATTCCGCCCACACATACACCCTGTCACATGATTCATGGAAGATTTATTTCTCTTGAAAAAAACTGGAATCTGGTGGGACGGGGTGATGTGAAATGTGTGTGTTCAATCAGTAGGCCGGCAAGCTGAACAATTTTGTAACTTTATAATATCACACAAAGCTAGCAAACACAAAACATCGGATAAATACAAATGTACAAAAGTAAAGTAGAATGATAAATGTAAAATAAGAAAATATGATCAATAACTATTAGAAGCTAGGCTTGTGCTCAGCGGCAATGTCCTGTGCATCACAATATATTTCCCCCAATGGGTTACACTCCAGTGAGGGCTGAACTGTATGTGGAGGTGGCAAGCCTCCTTGGACACTCTTCAATCATAATGTAAAATCAATCACTTTATTATCATGAAACATTGCACAATAACACATATACCACACTGTGCAGACAATACATCTGTTTACACATAATAATATCTTAAAATATCAAAGTAGCTGTTACACTACTATGATTTTAACAGACCCGATTCCACAAACATGAGCAAAAGGCATGATAAAGGCTGGTCTGCTACATCCCAACATAATATGAGAAAGAAGAGGGTGTGTCTCCCCATACCAGTTTACGTGATAGGGGATTTAGGACCATTTGAGGTTTAAAAGTAAACAGATCAGTTTAATTGACGTACAATCAGTACAAGTTATGCTGTGTCATAGATCATTGTACATACATCAATGTATTGTTACATCACCACATCATGAAATGACCATTGATTTCTCAATCTCAACATGTTTCGCACATTACAGTTGCTTCATCAGGAGAATGATCTCTGCAAAAGGAATCAACAGAAAGGTGGGCATAGTTAGTAAGAAGTCAAATACCGTAATATAGGTTTTATTGGCGTCAGGCCAGGCTTGGTATTCAGGGGGACCTGATTACACCCATCATCTATCTAAAGCATTGGGTAGAGCCAATGAGTATGGCCGAATCCAAGCAAGTCACCATGACGCCAATAAAAACTATATTACGGTATTTGACTTTTTACTAACTATACCTACCTTTCTGTTGATTACTTTTGCAGAGATTTTTTTTATATCTCCTGTATGTAACTGGTATGGATAGATACCCCCTCTTTTTTCTCATAGATTCCACAAACATCCTGAAGAAGTGACCGGTTAGCCACAAAACTTTGTTTATATTCGATGCGTTGATGTTTTACCTGACAGCAGAGTTTCTTTTGATGACTAAAATAGCACAAATCAAGCCTTCTTAAAACAGAAGGTATTTACACGGCCCAATCCAGCACAAATCCCAAAACTTTAGGTGGAAGCCTTTGTTTTGGGACAGTGGGCGGAGCCATGCAAATTATTCCTTTTCGCCCCATCAGCCAGATGCACATCCAGAAACCGCTGGTGTACAGTGCAAATATAGCCTTTTTGGTACAGAGCCATTTATTCCAAACTGCATACAGCTGTTTCAGGCTCCTTGGCCATCATCAGTGCAGTGCATGGAAACCATGGCTCTATGGTGTGGGGCTTGGAAGCCGAACAAAGAGAAGTACCCGTGAAGGTTATGGTGAGAAGGGATGAAAGGAATCAACTAAAATAAAAATACATACTTTGTTTTGCACCTTAAATGAGGGCGCCTAAATTTTTAAGCCTTATTTTACGTGGACACCATTCACTACCACACCTTTAAGATTGTGAAGGGGGCCAAACAAAAATTTCAGGAAAAGTGGACCATGGGAGAGCAACTGGAAAGGTCTTTGAGGTGTTGGGTCAGGTCATAGTCAAAGTACAACATCTGTTTATTATTCTCTCCTAGGGTGACTCCAAAAAGATTAATGAATCAATCAGTGCCACATCCCATTCTGTAACATAATCTATTTAGCACCAAAAAATATTGGCCCCTTGGTGGTCCTGGGACTTTAACGGCACAAAGTCTAATGGCATAAAGTAAACCAAAATATGTTTTATTGTAACAAAATTAATAATTATATATCTTCCCACTCCAATGTGGGCATGCAATCAGTGAACAGTTACAGTGATAAGTAAATGATGACTGGTGAATTCTGGGAGAATCTATTGATGGCTCTCCAAACTCAAGAACACCTTCTCACAATCTGAATGATTTGCACGATACAGTATTGAGTTAGATCCGACGTTTCACCCCTCCGGGCTTCTTCAGGGATCCAATTTTAGATTAATAACAACATATGATCCATATCTGCATAGAAAACAAATCATCAACAACCAAGTGGGGAAGATATATAATAATTTATTTTGTTACAATAAAACATATTTTGGTTTACTTTATACCATTAGACTTTGTGTTGTTAAAGTCCCAGGAGGGTCCAATATTTTTCATAAAAACACCTGCTTGTTTCAAACAATAATGTTATAAGACAACATGAGATGTGGGTACATGTAGACTAATGCAAGTCATGTGTACCAGAATAATGATACTGCCTTTCTCTTATAGATCATAATTCCTAAAAACGTCAAGGAACATTTCGTGAGGAACAGATCGACGATATTGTTGGATAATTCTGTCTTACATGCTACGTTTTTGGGAGGAGCAGATCGACGATATTGTTGGACAACTCTGCATGGGATATGGAATAAAATGTGTGTAGAATTGTTCTCCTGCCACAATACTAACATTAACATGCAAGTGTAAGATATGTCTACTGAGGTAGGCACCCACATGTCTATGAAACCACCACCACTAGATGGCAACAGAGTGTTAAAGCCTGAATGACACAGCACTGGAAGCAGGGAGGAACTGAAGTCACAGACATCAGTTCCTGGGGGAACAGGATATCACTTCCTGTATCTCCATGCTGAAGGATGTGTGTTTGTTCATTGCAGGTAAGAGAACACACATTCAGGGTTAAAAACAGGTTAAAAGGATTCAATCCACATTCCTGTAATCCACTAAGGCTGCTAGTGATGCAGTTGGTTGTAACTAAACCCTGCAAACATGTTGGTGAATAGTACTGATGCGTCACATGGTACCAATGCATAGTGGATGTGATTGCTATAAGCAACTGATGTCACTGTATGATATGATACTGCACTGCTTGCTTACAATGGTGCAGCTTAGATAATCATAGAACAGCTGCACATGGAAAGTTATAATTGTTATTATTACTGTATTATTGATATGTAGGACAGGATGTTATTGCACTTTCTGTATCTCCATGCTGAAGGATGTGTGTTTGTTCATTGCAGAACATGTTTCAATAAAATCACTTCTGGTTTCACCCAGCTCGCTTCCTTCGCACATTGGAATTATTGACCATATTTTCAGCATATGTGCAACACAAGCGAAGATTGAGTCTAAACAATCTTTCAATAAGTTACAGGGTTCAGGGCTGTTTCTAGCATTTTGGGGGCCCTATTAAAAATTGTTGCCTAGGGATCCCTGTCGAAAGGGAAGGGGGTGTTGTAGATTTTGTCCAGAAAAGTTGTTGCGCGGGGAAAGGTCTTGTGCGGACAGAATAGTTGTTGAGTGGGGCATCATACAGGGCATGGGGGTATGTGTTCACATATGGGGAGAAATGGCCCTGACAGGAATCACGCACACACAATAATCTAACTGGTGTATGGGAATGTGATTTGACTGAAATTGGGGTTCTGGAGTATAAATATAAGAGGTAGTGAGTCTTACTAATAAGTATACAAATACGTAAGTAAGGTAGGCAGATCCAAAGTCATTTGGTTCCGTACGAGTTTTCTCCAAATGTTAAATTCTGAACCTTTTAGAATTACAGATAATGAGACGGGAGACATTGTGAAAACATTGAGGTTTTCAGATACAAAGAGAACTAGCTCTAGTCAAGGTGATGATAAATATTACCATTGTTGACGTACTGATGCCACGAGTCCATACAGAACCTCAGTTGATATAGTGGAAGGTAATATAATCATTATAATAAATTTGCGACCTTCACTGAATTCCATATTGACATGGAAGAGAAATCAGGAGCCTCTGGGGAGTCTTACCTTTGGTACAACACATTTAGTTTACAGAGGACTCAATGGTAATGTTTATTTTATTTCCAATAACTTTGACATTCTCCCACTGTTTGTGAAGGTGGAGATTACATGTGTTGTTTGTCATACAAAACATTTCCAAAGTCATGCAGTACAACTAGAGTGAAGGGAATTTCTGCTCGTAGAACTATTTCTGATGATGTAAAATTCTTACCCGCCAGTCCATTCCCAATTACCCATTTTCAATTCAAAGCGTTCCAAGATAGTAAATTTGCTACTAGTGTATGGCCACATCAAGGATTGGAAGGTTTCTACTAGGTTTCCCCAATGTTAGATGTATATAGTCAATTCTAAATTGGGTATGAACTATTGGTGTTAAAGCTGCAATAATAATAGTACTGGACAAAGACGAGGCGTAGTGGAAGGTATTCTGGGTGGTGTCGGGACGCTTGGGAGCATTGCCAATGCCATGGACATTAATACTCTCAAGAGTATCTTGAAACCGCAGGGTTACTTGGGAGTAAAGGAAAAAGGGTTCAATGGATTCTCAATCAGATCTTAGAAAGAATAATACTGAGAACAGCATCAGGCCTTCTATATCTCATCTGCAGGAGGCAACCTTGGCTTTGATAAATAGCGAGGGAAAGGCTCAAGTCGCTAGGGCTTGTCTAGAAATGCAGATGGAGTATTCCACTGACTATGAAATCATAGCTCAGGCTTTTTAAAGTTGAATCACACCTTTGGTAATATTGAATGATTAACCCCAGGATTACATCTTAAGAACATCTAGATTTGTTTTGAATAACAATTAACAAGCACAGCAGACAAGACAGTGCCCCAACCACCAGAGGAGCATGTGGAGTCCAAGTAAGCGGCCATAGAAAGCAGATTATAAATGTCCAAAGCATTCAGGTAGTAGGAGACACCAAGGGGGAAATCCTTGGAGCCACAGTTACATGTCATGTCCATACTTATAAGGCAGAACACTGCGACAGAACTCATTCACTCAACCACTCACTCGCTCTGGGACCGCTGGGAACCCCACATCTGGAACCCCTCTTTGTAGAAATATCCAAGCTGAGGATGCGATCCAAACCCCCCAACCCCCCCATCAAATTTCTTGTGGCATCGTCTACTGGCATAGGTAGTCTGGTAAAAATGGAGGGATGCATTAATCAAAGCCAACATCTAGATTTCTGGGTGAATAAATGGTTGGGATGTAATCAGGAAGTTTGTCATAGTATTTCTCTGGTACCCATAGCTGGTAAGGAACAACTTCTAGTTCCAGTGATGGTGTTATGGATACCAGTGAGTGATACTCAGTTGATCTACTAAAAGGTGCAATATGAGGACTTGTATATCAAAGTTAGAACAAATGAACCAATCTTCATGTTTACACTTTTCATCGAATATCATGTGTCTGCTTTCTCAGGAAAAGTAAGTTATGACTCCTCTCCATAACCATACCGGATGTCCCACAAGAATCGAATATGTCAAAGAATTGTATACGCAGGATAAGGATAAGAAGGTTTGTCTTCAAGTGATGACCAACAGAGCATTGGTTGCGATACTCATTTCTGTGTGAGCTCACTCATCTCCAGCATTTGGAGGATCTTATCTCTAGCGCCAATGACACCAATAGCCAGTTCACAGCTACATGGGGCACTTGGATCCTCTTCAAAGATTCAGCGACTGGCTCACTGCCTGCTAAATAGCCTAGATCCCTAAAGCACTTGGTTTGAGGTTCCTGCCCACAAGACTTTTTCCACTATCTTCTCTGCCCCCCCCCCCTCCCTTCCCATAGTCTGTCGTAGGTCATGTCTCCCTCCTCAGCCTCATTTTACTTATTGGCGGAGGAGCTACACCTGAAACAGGCTGGGTCTTTGGCTTCATGGCTGGTGTACCTCTGTGCCAGACGGCCATCCTCATAAGGCCACTTTGTTGAAAACCCCATGTTGGCCTCTAGTATCATTCCCCTCGGTCATAGATAATCCTTTTTGTTCCTGGCCGGGCGCCTATTGCTGATCGTCACAAAATATGAGCCTGCACTGACTTTCCTACCCTACTTCTCACCTGGGAAGGCAATAACGTCCCCTCCAGTTTCCAAAGCAGGGTTGGCTGTGTCTGGACCTTCCTCCACTGGACACTGTTGTCATTCATGTGTAGTTTCACCTGTAAACGAATTCTCCCTTCTTTTTACTGTTCTATTGCTGAAACCTGTTACTGTTCTCTTTGTATTTGAAAACCGTTTAATAAATATGCATTACTTAAAAAATATATATTCTTTTCTACCTGTGTACACTCAAGAATTGTCAAGACCGCTATATTCTTCCAAAGAAAACTTTTGATGTACAAATACAAATCACAACTTTCCTAGGAATGAATGGACTAAGAAAATAGAATAGGGTGATTAATCCCCCTGGTGTTCGGCCGACACAGACCACTGCACCGCAAACTCACCGATTCAGCTCCTATCTACTGAAGAGGCAGCTGGAGAGCAGATCCCTCAGACCCACACCCTCCCCCCATGGAATGACGTGATGATGTCACATCAAAGTTAACCCTCTCTCCCCTGCTGTTATGTCACCAGGTCCATCACACCAGGGGAGAGAGGGTCTCAAAAGGAAATGTACTATATACAGTGATAACTGTACCCAATACAATTCAAAGTAAAAAAACACAAAACACATTTCCAATTGATTACAATTTTATTATAAACAAATATAAATACATACTTTGTTGAAATATTTCATACAAAATAAGTATTTTAGAGATTTTATCATTCAAATAATACTTTTTATCATTTTTTTTGTTTGTGGGTGGGGTAGTTTGCCAAGCCTTCTATGGGATAGGATGACATGTATAGATGTCATAAGCTATCTGTAAGTTATTTCTGTGTCTTATTTCAATGTGACTATGTCAGCAGGAAGCTATGAATTTATGTATACCTATACATGTTGCCATCCAAAACTTGTGATGAGGTAATGCTGACTGTCAGGAACATATGGTATAAAATGGGGGTCAGACTTATGGTGGGCAGAGATGACACTTGAAGACCACAAAGAAACCTACCTCATCTCTCACAGCTTCTGCCCACGTGAGAGCAACCACCAGCTGCTGTAAGGACTCTGTACGACTCTATCTGCTTGAAGTGTATAGTTTTGCTGTTAATCTTTTTGTGTGCAAAGAATAAACCTTTTTTGATGTTTGAACTAAGACTTTGTGCACACGTCTTTTTTCCTGGCCACTCCTATTTAAAGAGGATGAGCTCTTTAACAGTGTTTATCTGGTACATATGACATATTACATCTACTCTGTCTGATTAAATAAAGATAGCTGTGTAGGATGATGACTGCAGCAGTGACATTGTCAGTCCTGTTGTGTAGTCTAATCTCCCCTGCTCATTATTCCCATTGAAATATTTAGATCTGTTCTCATCGCAATATCTTCCTTCGAGGGAGATAAGACAATGCTGCAGGAAGAATTCAACCAACAGTGACGGTCACCCCCTTCTCTAACCCTAGCAGAGTAAATAAGACAGGATGTAGCAGTCTTTAGTTTATTCATGAAGAAAGGGTCTCCCATACCTGGAAAAAACCTCAGGGCAGGAATATGGCTTCTCCCCTGTGCAAGTTTTTTTTATGTCTGACAAGGTTTGCTGTATCTGAAAAACATTTTCCACACTAAGGGCAGGAATATGGCATCTCCCCTGTGTGAGATATTTGATGTGTGCCAAGGTGTGATTTTAGTGCAAAACATTTCCCACACTCATTGCAAGAATATGGTTTCTCTCCTGTGTGAAATCTTTGATGTCTGACAAAGTTTGATTTTCGTGAAAAACATTTCCCACACTCAGGACAGGAATACGGCTTCTCTCCCGTGTGAGATTTTTGATGTATGACAAGGGAAGATTTATGTGAAAAACATTTGCCACACTCAGGGCAGGAATACGGCTTCTCTCTTGTGTGAGTTCTTTGATGTCTGACAAGGACTGATTTCTGTGAAAAACATTTCCCACACTCAGGGCAGGAATATGGCTTCTCTCCTGTGTGAGATCTTTGATGTCTGACAAGGTCTGATTTACTTGTAAAACATTTTCTACAGTCATTGCAGGAATGCGGCTTCTCTCCTGTGTGAGATCTTTGATGTGTGACAAGGGCTGATTTACTTGTAAAACATTTTCTACACTCATTGCAGGAATATGGCTTCTGTCCTGCAAGAGATGGCTGAACTAGATGAATAGAAATGAAACCTTTTCTACTTCTAGGACTAGAAAATGTCTTCTCCCCCAGAATTTCGGACTCATCCTGCACAGTGTGAGGGAGCTTCAATGGTGTGTCTGCACTGTGGGGTCCACCATTGATGGGTGAGCTTTTTGTATTTCCTCCTACACTACCTCTTTTGATATCATCATCTTCCATCTTACAATCTGGAGATAACGAGAGATGATTCTTGGGGGATTTCTCCATGGTGAGTCCTGAAATATATATAAAACCATAATCAATAGAGAGAATTGGGATATGTCACCAATTAATCAGGAAGGCTTATATATACAGATTTCTATGTGGATGTCCAGTCTGCTGGGAGTCTTTCCCTCTTCAGTCAGATCACTTCTACATTGATATCCTTGTCAGAAGAGAAGGAACAATGGGGACCAGGAGGGGCATAATCCTCACACCACCACAAGCTTAAGCACTGGATCATGGTATCACTTATTCCTAGCAGAGCTTTTAATATAGCATAAGTGATCAGAGGACTAGGTGTCTGGTAAGAAGCATGGTAAGAGGAGAGCTTTTAGTCTCTAAATTGCACCTTATCTTTCTGCTCAACACAATTGTTTAAAAAGTGATCATTAACTGTCTGCTTATTAGAACCTCAGAAATGCATAATCTGTGCTTCATATCTGACCTCCTGGAAAACACAAAATAATATGCAGGTGACCATTACCAGCCTTCCATTGGCTGATATTACTCAGCTTCCACCCTACTCAGTGAGCAGTAACATAGCAGAGATACAGTAGAATGTACAATGTCTCACCTGTGCTGATCTCTGTAGGGGTTTCCTCCTCTATGAATGTCCCCATCATCCCAGCCTCCTCCGTATATTGCTGATCATTCCTTACATACGTCTCTTCTACTTCATTTTCAACTTTAATGCTCCGTAGATCATCACCCTAAACCAACAGAATGTCAGATAATAACATTTCTAAATATCAGAATATTTTCACAGCTCACAGTGTTCACTCACATTATTGTAGTCTAAACTCCACCTACCTGATCATGGTGAGGGATGGTGAGACCTTCTTGTGGGATCCTGGGAATCCAGAGGACGGGCATATCCTCCTCCTTATATTCTTGTTTAATAACAATATTATCATCCTTGAGGTTTGCACTCTGTAATGTATAATAAAATATTTATTGTAACACACAGGCTTATGTATAGTGATCAATGATGGTAAATCACCTACCTGATCATGGTGAGGGATGGTGTGACCTACCTGTGTGGTATCCTGAGAATCCAGAGGATGGGGACATCTCTCTGGTGGGTTCCTGTTATTCGGTGTCTCCATCACACCGTACTCCTCATCCTCCTCCTTACACTCTTCTTTAATAACCGTGTTATAGTCATTTTGTTCTCCACCCTGAACATAGAAGAGACAGAGACACCCTGACACCTTATAGGAACCTGACACACACAATGATACAGTCACCATCCAGACACATCCCGCGTCTGTTACTGGATAATGTCCCACAATTCCCGGCTTACCTCTCCTGTCAGCAGACCAATCATCTTGTAGGTGACATCTAGGATTTTCTTCTTGTTGTGTCTCTCAAGATTTAGTGACCCACATGGCACTGTGATGGTCATATGATCACCAGACATCTGGGGAGAAAAATTCTGTATGGAAAAACCAAAAGAAATATCATGAAACCTCCTCACCTCTCTGACTATGTATGTGTAATGTTGAATTCTGTATGTGTAATGTTGCATCTTCTAGAGCAGGGGTGGGCAAACTAAGGCCCGGGGGCCAGTTCCAGCCTGTTTGCTTTCATTTCCGGCCCTTTGTTATCTTGTTGAAAAGATGCTCCCCTCTGTTCGTTCTGTGTGATGAGTGCACATAACCCCTAGATGTCTTCAAAAGTTGCCTTGGGGACGATGCAGTGGCGTGATCATGACACTGTGGACGCATCTTCATGGTGACAGTAGACTCTAGAAATTTTCTCCCCCCTGAGCATTTCTTTAAGGAAAGTTAAAAAAATAACAACGTCTTTCTCACACATCGTTAGTGATGCTGGCAATGCATGGAATTGGCACACCTATGGGGGGTCGACCTTTTATCAATTTTAATAAGCCAATATGGCCCATGAGTGAAAAAGTTTGCCCACCCCTGTTCTAGCGGCTCCTGCTTGCCACATGTATTTTCTCCTCAAAAACTCCACAACCCAGATATAAAAGGCACCATAACAATGGGTAGACACATGTGGAAAGAGTATAATGACCAGCAGGACTCCTCCCCAAAGCATTGAAACAACCTATCCACATTCTGCCTGACCTGTCCCAGGATAAACAGGGACGCCTTAACATCTTATGGACAAGCTATGGTTATGGTTGCATCTCATAGTCTGCAATACAATCCAAGATTGCGATTGGAGGACAGGTTTGGTCACTATTCCCATCCCTAAAATATTACTCCAAAAGTACCTTCCATTCCCTCTTGGGACTTTGGTTGGAGTAGTGACCCAGTGTGCTCTTTTTGATGTTTGAAACAAGTTGAAAGTAAATAAAATTAATTCATTTGTGAACACTGTCACAACCAATGACTAACATATAAAGTGCATGTGAAATAGAGGTATAACCAGTAAATAGCCAGCTATTCCGTAACATACCGTATTTTTCGGACCATAAGACGCACTTTTTCACCCCCAAAATTGGGGAGGAAAAGGGCCTGCGTCTTATGGTCTGAATGTGCGACCACCCGCAGGCTGATCGGCCGCCGGGTGGTCGCACATTGGCTTCCCGCCAGCTCTGCCGACAGAGAAGAGCTGGCTGCCGTCATTTCAGAAGAAAGATCTAAATTTCGCTTCCCCTGCATCCCCACATACGAGAACACAGAGGAGAGCTGCTGGCTGTGTTCAGTTCGGCTATGGATGGCTCGACTTGGTGCAGGGGATGCCGAAATCCTGTCATTTCAGAAGAAAGATCTAAATGCCACTTCCCCTGCATCCCCACATACGAGAACACAGAGTAGAGACGTAGACTGTGTTCAGTTCGGCTATAGATGGCTCGGCCGTTGTGCAGGGGATGCCGAAATCCTCAGAACACTGAAAAGATCAGTGTAGTGTGATGTGTTGAGCTGCATTATCCCAATTGATGTGAAAACATATTAAATCTTTTTTTTCTGGATTTTCTGCCCGAAAAACTGGGTGCGTCTTATGGTCCGGTGCGTCTTATAGTCCGAAAAATACGGTACATGGGGTATAGCGGCGACAACATCTAGCAGATAGACATGTAGATGCAGTGATGGGTAAGGTGCATAGAAGGCTACATGTTTCGCCGAATACGGCTTCCTCAGTGCAAAGGCACCTTATACTGTAGGGGTCTGTGGCTGTTAAAATAAACCTCTTCAGAATTTAAGAGGATGCCAGAGGAGGTCTTGCAGTAGCGTCGTGGGTGGGTGTGGGCGTGCACGCCGGGAACGTAGCCCCCATTCACAGGAGTTTGTGCAGCGAGTGCTGCGCGTGGAGGCATCCAGGTCAGCGGCGGCCACTACAGCGGGGGTTTCGTTCTGGAGTCCATACAAGCCGGCTTCATACTCATCCATACAGGTCGCTTACCTCAACAATCTGGCAAGCGGGACCTAAATCTATTCAACACCCCTCAGAGTTCTCTCTGGGGGGGCACTCCACATAAATCCCGGCCTGGGCTGCTGTTTACCTGGTGAGACGCCCAGACCCACCCACGACGCCACTGCAAGACTTCCTCTGGCATCCTCTTAAATTCTGAAGAGGTTTATTTTAACAGCCACAGACCCATACAGTATAAGGTGCCGTTCCTCTCCTCCCAACTGCCAGCAACGTTTCTCAGGGAACTGCTTTCCCGATGAAAGCCACAATAGATGTTATTCAGGTTAACTGCCACAATTCTGCTCTCCTCTTATATGTAGGTGAGCATTGTGGCTGAATCCATGCATGGCACATCCCATATTAGCGTAGTCTTGTAAGATTCCCCTCAAAGGGCAATACATTTTTTGAAACAAATTAGACTCTGCCATTTTAAGCAACATGAGAGCAAAATCTTATTTACCCCGGGACTGGAGGCTCTGCAGGCAGGAGTGACAATTTTCTTCCAACTCCAATCAAAACTCTCAGAAAGAAACCCGCACATACAGACCAGGCCATGAGTCCAGGAGACCTAGGAAACACGCAGCATCCAAGCCACCTAGACCTACAGCTTCAAGGGGCACTCATCCGAAGATATCTTTTAAAAGGTTTGACCATCCAGGTCCAGCTGGTGGGGCATGAGTTACCACAATTTATAGAATTTGAACTAGAAAGTCATCAAGTTTTTCAAAGAGACTGCAGTCTCTTTCCTGATGATAAGACACTATGTCAACCTTCTTCATCTCTCTGCCGCTACTAGTAGTTGACATCAAGTACTTTCAGACGATCTAACTTCTAGTCATTCTCAACATTTTTAGATCCACGACCCCGGAAGTGACATCTCAAAGTGCCACTTCCTTTATTTGAAACCCGGAAGTGTGGTGCGGAGTGTGACTTCTTACTAAATACCCTCTGAGACATTACTTCTAGATGATCAGGTAGGTGTAATGTCCCCTACCTTTTATTTTCCCAGCCTGCTTGTGTAAATGATGTGCAGGGTGGGAATTTAGACAGTAAAGTAACTCCCTAAGTTAGTTAGTAAAGGCCCCCATACACGGATCCGTTTGCCATTGGATTCCGGGAAGATCGATTCCGGGCGCGTGCACGCGAAACGATCGTCCCGGAAGCCCACCTTGTCCGTCCGATCGTTCGGGGGCCCAGAATCGGATCCGACAGAGAACCAACATGTTGGTCTTTCTGATCCGATTCTGCATACATCAGGGGGAGTTGCCATTTGTGGAGTAAGCGATCGGACACGGAATCGTCCAGGAATCCGTGGGACAAGGTGGTATGTAGCGATCGGACACACTTAATTGGCCGATCGATCGGACCTCCGA
Organism: Ptychadena robeensis; assembly: GCA_036250615.1. Classification (NCBI taxonomy): domain Eukaryota; kingdom Metazoa; phylum Chordata; class Amphibia; order Anura; family Ptychadenidae; genus Ptychadena; species Ptychadena robeensis. The sequence goes on along the minus strand of CM070037.1, from coordinate 1,913,879 downwards.
TTCACGCTGAGAATTGATCGGATAGGTGATCGATCGGCCATGGAATCCGACTGTGTATGGCTAGCTTTACTCTTGCTTCTAACTTCCCACCCCAATTCTGGGGAGACCTTGATTGACACTATTTGTTTTTGTCACAGGTTTTGTTTGGCTCTAAGAATGGTAATTTCTGGTTATGGTATGTTCTGGATTTTTCGTCTCTCATATACATCTGATTTTTTCACTTGCTGGCATAACCCCCCCTCCCTCCCTTCCCCATTGATATATACTAATTCTTACCACACATCACTGAGGTTTACATTTGGGGTTATTTTCTATGTTTTTATTTATCGATCTCGATCAGCTGAAATGTAACTTAGGTTTATTTTGTTGCATGTGGCCCCCTTGTAGTGATTCTCTGTTCTCATGGTGCGAGGAATGATGCTTAATACCTGGCTGGTTCGGGTGAGTAAGGAACCAGCCCCTAAACATTATCTCGCCCAGTACCCATCCCATGTTTACTAATTTATGTCTAGGTCCTTATATTTTGACCCCCTGAGGAAGTATCACGAAACGTCAAATGTTGTGTGGATACATCCATCTCCCCTGTTCAGCCGAGCCCTAAGGAATGCTAAGGGTCATCTTTATATCTTGGAGTGAATCCTAATCCTTTTGGATTTTTTTATGAACATTAAACTCTTTGGAAATGATTTTTTTATGAACACTTTACAATATGGACATTTTCTTTCTTATTATTTGAAGCACACAAAATGGCCATGAAAGTCCCCACGTCCCTACTTTAAGTAGGGAAAAACCTTTTGGGTAAGGAGAGGGAATTTTTCCCCTTTATTCCTGCTCAGGCTGTATAAATATATGATTTGGTATGTCAGGCAATCTTATTTAGGGAGTTGTGGTATTGTTTATATTAATCAAGATCCCATATTCTCATTGTGGGCTCCATGGGGGTTACATTCCCCATGGCCAGATGACCCTCAGGGATCTTCTAGAAGACTTGTCTCAGGGGTTTACCATTTTCTCCTCAGTGATGCAGTCTCCTCTTGCTCAATCTTATTGTTCAATTATTCCCTTTGATCACTTGGGGCTTACTCTGGGGGGAGGGGGTACTCTGTGTTTTCCAATCTTCACTCCTTTGTGTATTACTCTGGGATTATGTTTTCCTATGTTTTGATTCACTATAATGAGGGAGGCGGGACCCTTGTGGAGCCTGTTTCAATCACTAACCCCGTATGAGGGCAGATTCCACCATGCTATTGTCCTTTTCTATCTCATCCCAATATGTTAGAGGCCTCAACAGTCCAGAAACACAAAATGGTTCTCCTTCCATTAATGACCATTATTACAGAATTTCACTCATTATCACCAGACAAGAGATCCAAAAGGAGTAATCATATAAATCTTCCAGTCTCTTCCTTGGAACTCTTAGGAGATTCTGTTATCCTCATCCACCCACTGAGATAGAAGGAGCATCTGTGGCAATACTGAAAATTAAACATTCTCATGTCAGATGTCTGAAACTTGGGGGAGGGGGTGACCTGTGATTGTTTAGGACCTACTTTTGCTGACAGTTAAAAAAATGTAAATAGTTAAAATAATGCAAAACAAAAAAAAAGATAATTATCCTCCTCACCTCTCCAATCAGCAGGTAGATGATCTCCAGGGTGAGGTTTAGTATCTTCTCAGACATGTGACTCTGGTCCTTGTCCATCTCCATTGATGTGGTCATGTGATCTATGCAGCTTTCACTGTAGATGGATAGAGAAGAATTATCTGGACAGCACTGGTTGTAGACCAGGAAGCAGAATGTAAAGGATTATTAGGTGGGATCCATATTCAGAAAATAAAGCTTTTTTTGTCCCCTCCAAACTATTGTAGCCACATCATTGACCTCCCTAGCATTCTGTCTATATTGTGCCGTTAAAAGGCGATCACGGCAGTGTACACTGTTTGAATTTCCCGCCCTCCCCTGTACACGTCCCCGGCGTCATCAATGACACCAGCGATGTATGCTTGGAGTCCACCCCTTTCCGTGTCACCGTGACGCGATCGGGGCGGTACTGCAACCGGAGAGATGAGCACCGTAGCATTCCGGGATATGCAGGCTTTAGGCAAGCTCACCCGGAGTTTGTTTCTCAATGTAGAAAGGTAGTATTCTTGCAGTGCTGAAGATGATGATCTTTACAGTCCCACAGTGTAATGCATGTCTGGGATGGTTCTCATTGATCCAGATCATGGTGTATGGAGTATAAGGACGGACATGACATGGGTTACTGGGTGTAATATAGAATAATATCTTATTACCTCCTCTGCTGCCAGTCCCAGTAATGTCTCCTCTACACTTCCCGCACAATCACCTCACAGATGACGCTTCCATGTCTGGGAAGGTTCTCATTCATCCAGATCAT
>CM070037.1:1899420-1911380 GCA_036250615.1 Ptychadena robeensis | reverse complement strand
TAGGACTTTATAGCAGCTGCACAGCTCTTGTATCCAGAGCTTTTGGAGAGTTTCTGATTGTATTTGTTTGCAGGATGTCAGAATAGCCTCCCAGAGCTACCTCCCACCCTGGTTCTCTCCTTTACGCCTATAGCAGCTAATGACACAGAGATATTCCTTGCAGCATGAGATGGTGGATTGTCATAGATGAAGATGATTGTGTTATGGAAAGCACGGTTCTTCTTTTTGTATCATGGAGGAAAGTGATCAGTCAGAAACTCCACATACTTTTCAGAGTTCATGTTCACACCTTCAAGGACCCAAAATGTTTTCTACCCATAACATAACTTTAATTCTCAAAGCCCTCATTCTAACCCCCGAAGCTTTCCCTTTAACCCTATAACACCCAGAACCCATGACTCTAATCCTCGAGTCCCCAAAACCCCTCACCCACAACATCTAACCTGCAGAATCCCACACCCTAATCCCCCAAAACCCTGAACTCCTCAGCCAAAGCCCTTAACCCAAACTGCCAACACTGAAAAAGTATCCTACCTATACAGAACAAAAAGCATTCAAATGTCTGTAAATGTTAGGGTCCTTAGTTCGAGGCTCCACTATCCCTTAAAACCTCTTTATTGAACCCAGGGCTTTTAATGGAGTGCACGAGCCACCCATTGACAGCAGTGGGACTATGACAGGGCTGTGTGCACAGCCCTTCAGAGTCCGGGATCTGCTGTTCCAAGCCTCCGTCACATTGATGTCAATGCAGCCATCCGGGTCTGTAGGAACGCAACTGAGGCTTGACAGAACCCAGCGGATCCAATAGCAGATGTTGGGCGTAGGATTTATTATCTATTCCATTTCCAAAATAGGGATCCCACTTAATAATCCCTTACAGTACCCATCCTCATATACAGCCAGTGCAGTCCAGATAATTCTTCTCTATCCATCTACAGGGAAAGCTGCAGAGATCACATGACCACATCAATGGAGATGGATGAGGACCAGAGTCACATGACTGAGAAGATACTAAACCTCACCCTGGAGATCATCTACCTGCTGACCGGAGAGGTGAGAAGGATTCTGGATATCACTCATATCTATTAATATTTTCATAAAAAAGGGGTTCCTATACAATCACAGGTAATCCTGTTCCCCTAAGTTACATACAATGATTTACTCTCAGTATTGCGTCAGCTGCTCATTCTATCTCAGTGGGCGGCTGAGGGTGTGGGAAATTGAAACCCAGGGTCCATAGTCATAGGTATGATGATGGTGAGCAATGTGTTAATACGTGGACACTGTATATAATGGAGGGTCTTGGTACAGAAACAAAAGCCATAGTAGAATAGTGGTGGATAGGAGAGGAAAGAAATACTATAATAAGGAAAGGAGGGAGGGAAGACCGTAATCAGATGGTTTAACCCATCAGATAGGGGATCTGGAGAAGTATGTACATGAGAAGCTGCTTATACATATCTAAGCATGAAAACTTCATTCTGTATAACCAGGTAATATGAAACCTTCCTCTGCATCTCTGGGGTATAGCTCGGACACTCGGCACAACTACTGTGAGATCTGAGGGGGGGGGGGCTTTCCTTAGTATCGTGATATATGTACCAGCAGTGTTCACCAGGTGTATGAGAATTAACCTCTTGTATCGTTGCACCAAGAAAGTAGAGTGTTAGAGGAGAAAGAATGAAAAAGGGATAGGGTAGCCTGTGAACAGTTCTGTTAGGGCCTCTAACATATCAAGATAAGCTGTGTAGAATTCTGAGATGTCGTAGGGATTGATATACAGAGTAGACACAAGGAGGCTTGGGAACTCTCACCTGTGTCTAAATAGACATGTTATAGTGACGGCAGTCTCATGGTGGTAGACCAGGTGAGGTAGTAGGTGCATTGGGTCCTGGAGGGACAGAAGGATATTGCAGCCAGTTCTCATTAAGGACCTAATAATCTGTAGGTGAGGTAGGAGGAGGGATTGAAAACCTGGGATCAGATGGTAAGATGTCAGTGCTTGCAGACTATGAGATGTCACCATAACCATAGCTTGTCTAGAAGAGGTTTCAGGATTCCTATTCTGTGTGTATTTTGGGAAAGGTCCGGCAGAATGTGGATAGGTTCCCTCTATCAAAGGTTATGGGCAGTTGTCTCAGTGCCTTGGGGAGGATGTTTTGAACAATATAAAGATAAAATATAAAAATAGATCATCCTACACAAAACCGACTACTCAGTTTCTGATTCTTCCGACTTCTCGACTCCGACTCCTCGACTCTGACTCCTCTGTGTTTAATATGCTAATGTATTTTATCCATCCATTGAAGAAAAGAAAGGCGACATACATTAACTACAGAACTACTGGCCAGGAAACCAACACTGGACTGTAATGGCCAAAGCAAAGCAGAGAAAGGAAGTTAGGCAGAAGATGCTGATGCTTTTTCCTTAAGCTAGGCACCATGCTGTCATTGATCGGGGATCAATTGAACAGAAATCAATGTGCACCACATGGGCACCATGTGGCATGCACCATATGCCACAAGCTGGGGAGAAGCAGCCTGTCTCTTACAGCTGCCTCACTCACACAGCTTCCGAGTGAGGAGTGCTGGCTCCGCCCCTTCACACTGACAGCCGACGGCTGAGCAGAAGGCAACAGCCGCAGCTGTTCCAATACTCCATATAGACTCCATGCAAAGTATTAGAGATTGAACCGGGTTTTGCCAACATGTTGGAACCCCAGTCAATCGAGTTCCTTCTAGCCGGCTCTATTGATCCCGCTCAAAAGAAGGCACACACAGGCAGGTTTGTAAACAGATTAGAGTACAATCAAGCAATGTGAGTGCGAAATTTGACTGATTGTACTCAAATCTTTTTCCAGATCTACCCGTGTGTGCCTAGCTTGAATCCCAGAGTCATGTGTAAAGTTGAAGCTAACAATCTAAGTATTTGCCTCAGCTGAATTACAGCGGTTTTTCAAATGTTTTACAGCTTCAGACTTAAAGAAAACGGACATGTCCGATAATCTCTGGCCGATGCTGTTAGTTTCAATGAAGACAGGTGCCTTCATTGAAGCTAACAGCTGGCACACAGAGGGTGCCCACCGATGCTGTCAGCTCTGGAGTGATGACGTCATCTCACTGCACGCTAGAGCTCATCTGAGCTGATCTGTCGGCCCCCACTCGGTACGTGTGTGGGGGCCTTTAGGCTAGGGTCACAGTAGGCGCTGTAATGTTACGCACGGCATTTATTCTTTTAGCAGAGAAGTCGTTAATTTTTTTTTAAATTCCCATTTAAATTTAGTAGCAGTCGGAGTCGGTTAATTTTTTGCCGACTCCGACTCCAGGTACCCAAAAATGTCTCCGACTCCACAGCCCTGCACAAAACATCCAGGATGGGAAGATTCTTGGTATCGTGAAGCTGGGCGATTTCACACATGCATAGTCGGAGGTGTGAGGAGGATTTTGGGAGGTCACATGATATTTCTTTTGGTTTTCCATACAGAGATTTCCTCTTCTGATGTCTGGTGATCATATGACCATCACAGTGCCTTGTGGCTCACTAAATCTGGAGGGACACAACAAGAAGAAAATCCTAGATGTCACCTACAAGATGATTGGTCTGCTGACAGGAGAGGTGAGCCGGGAATTGTGGGACATTATTCAGTAACAGACGTGGGATGTGTCTGGATGGTGACTGTATCATTGTCTGTGTCAGGTTCCTATACGGTGTCAGGATGTCTCTGTCTATTTCTCCATGGAGGAGTGGGAGTATATAGAAGGACACAAAGATCTCTACAAGGACATTGTCATGATGGAGGATCAGCCGCCCGTCACATCACCGGGTAAGAGGAGACTTTATTATAAAGGAGAGAGCAGTTTGGTCCCCCCCCGACCCCCCATCATCTGATAAACACATAGACACAACGTATTTACTCAGTTTGTGTGTTTCCTACAGACTGTTCCAGTAATAGGAACCCACCAGAAAGATGTCCCCATCCTCAGGATTTCACACAGGAAGGTCACACAATACCTCACCATGATCAGGTAGGTGATTTACCATCATTGATCACTATACATAAGCCTGTTTGTTACAATACATATTTTATTATACATTACAGAGTGCAAACCTCAAGGATGATGATATTGTTATTAAACAAGAATATAAGGAGGAGGATGAGGAGTATAGTGTGATGGAGGAGTTTTCAGATGGATATAAGGCTATGATAGAGACCCCTAATAACAGGAACCCACCAGAGAGATGTCCCCGTCCTCTAGATTCCCAGAATCCCACACAGGAAGGTCACACTGTCCCTCACCATGATCAGGTAGGTGGAGTTGAGCCTCCAATTATGTGACTGATATTTACAGATGATATTATCTGACATTCTGTTGGTTTAGGGTGAAGATCTGAGGAACATTGAAGCTGATGGTGAAGTAGAAGAGACGTATGTAAGGAATGATCAGCAATATACGGAGGAGGCTGGGATGATGGGGACATTCAAAGAGGAGGAAACCCCTACAGAGATCAGCACAGGTGAGACATAATACATTCTACTGTATCTCTGCTCTGTTACTGCTGTCCTGAGTGGGGTGAAAGCTGAGTAATATCAGCCAATAGAAGGGTGTTAATGGTCACCTTTTAGTATTCTGTGTTTTCTCCCCAGTTACATGTGCACAGATATGTAAAAGAGCGTGTTTCGTAAAGGAACCGCCTTTTATTTCAAGAACAGAAAATTGTTGCTTAAACAAGAGATTTGTTTATTATCTCAAAAAGTTACAAAATGCAAAGTATGACATACAAAAATTCTTACCCTAGCTAAGCTCTGCAGAGTGTAGGTCAGCGTGGTTCTTCTGACCAGATACACGTGATCACCAGTATTTATAAACTCTCCTATTACATACAAGGGATTCTATACAGGAATAGATATGTCACGCCCATGGATATGTCAGTCAATCTATACACTGACCATGAGGTAAGGCCTTATTTGACTGAAAAAACAACATATGGACCTCTACATGATGGCTTCCACATGAGACAAGATGTATAAATATCAATACAGTCACAGTCCAAAGTATAGACAGATAATATATATTTCTATTCCATGTGATACATTCCCAAAAGATGGAAAACAATGATTTTTGAGATGTGATGTTTTCTAACAAAAATACAGATTATGCTTTTCCAAGGTTTTAAGAATCACCCTCATTCCCTATTATCAGACAGACAGTTAATGATCACCTAACCTCCCTAGCATTACAGGCTTTTCGCGCCATGTTTTCCGGGCAATCGTGGTGGAGTTAACTGTACTCCGCCATGACTGCCAGCTCTCCTCCCAGCTCACTACACACCGCCGGTGTCAATTTGTACGCCGGCGGTTTGTGCGGGGCAAAGCGACGCCCTCTTCTTTAACATGGAGGTCTATGGCGCCCTGTCCCCTTTGGCGTCACCGATGATGCTGAAGACAAGGGGCCGAAAATGCTCTGTTAGCGTGCAGCTATGCAGAAATGCTGATGGCTCATGGAGAGCCAGCGATTGTCCCCAATTTGTGATCCAAGATCAAACTGCGCCTGTACTTGCTTCGGGCTTAACACCCAGGAGGTTAAAGCTTTTTAAACAATTGTGTTGACAAAAGGTAAGGAGCAACCTAAAGACTGAACCCCCACCCCCCACCATGCTCATTACCAGACACCTTGTCCTGTGGTCACTTATTCTAGGTTAAACGCTCTACTAGGATTACCAATGATTACATGATCCAGTACTTAGGCTTGTGGTGGTGTGAGGATTATGCACCTCCTGGTCCCCATTGTTCCTATTCTTTTGTCAAGAATATCAATGGACATCCGCTGGAGCTGGATGGACATCCACATAGAAAATCTGTTCTTCTAACTCTTCTAGATTTATTTCGGTGACCTATCCCACTTACACCTATTGATCATAGTTATTATATATATTTCAGGACTCACAATGAAGAAATACTACAAGAATCATCTCTCATTATCTCCAGATTGTCAGAGGGAAGATGATGACATCACAAGAGATTGTTTAGGAGGAAAGACAAAGACCTCACCTATCAATAGGGGACCTCACAGTGCAGACTCACCATTGAATGACTCTGAGCTACCTCATACTGTGCAGTATTGTTCTGGAACTCTGGGGGAGAAGACATTTTCTGGTCCTAGAGGTAGAAAAGGTTTCATTTCAAAACAAATACTTTCTCTAGTTCAGACATCTCAGGCAGGAGAGAAGCCGCATTCCTGCAGTGAGTGTGGAAAATGTTTTTCACATAAATCACTCCTTGTCAAACATCAAAGATCTCACACAGGAGAGAAGCCGTATTCCTGCCCTGAGTGTGGGAAATGTTTTTCAGAGAAATCAACCCTTGTCTCGCATCAAAGATTTCACACTGGAGAGAAGCCGTATTCCTGCACTCAGTGTGGGAAATGTTTTTCACATAAATCAAACCTTGTCACACATCAAAGATCTCACACAGGAGAGAAGCCGTATTCCTGCACTAACTGTGGGAAATGTTTTTCACAGAAATCAGTCCTTGTCAGACATCAAAGATCTCACACAGGAGAGAGGCCGTATTCCTGCTCTGAGTGCGGGAAATGTTTTTCACAGAAATCACACCTTGTCACACATCTAAAATATCACACAGGGGAGAAGCCAAATGTTTGCCCTGAATGAGGGAAATGTTATCAAAATAATAACTTTGATACACCTGCGTGTGGGAAATGTTTTTCACTCATATCTTCTCTTACCAGCCATAAGATAAGTTAGCTTAACTTCACTTTTGTTCATAAATAAATTTCACTAAAGACTGTATTATTAACTCTGCTAGGAGAAGGAATGGTAACAGTCACTGTTGGTTGAATCCTCCTGCAGCATTGACTGATCTACCCTGAACAGCAGTAGCTTCAAGGGAAGGATCAAAATAGTACTTGGAATTGATGAGCAGGGGAGATCAGCCTAAACACTAGGACTGACAATGTCATTGCAGCAGTCATCATCCTGCAGACAACTTCATTTTAGACAGAGGCACCTGCTGGTGGAGAATATAAATTTTTTTTTATTAAATTTTTTCTATTTACCAGATGAACACCAAAATGTATTATGATCATTATAAGCAACTAATTATAGATAACTCATGAGTAATTTTTTTCCTCAGATTTTCTGAGCTTCTTTGTGTGCTGATTAATAAAAGTCTTCAGATTTGTATTATTTTTCTTTATTCTTCTTTCACAACAAGATGATTCCCTTATACTTCTGAGATCCCCCAGCTACCCGCCGATGAGGACCTGGAATCCTTTTACTTTTCCTCCCTCTTACTCACTAGATCCCGCCCACACATACACCCTGTCACATGATTCATGTAAGATTTATTCCTCTTGAAAACATTTGGAGAAACTTGATCTGGCTGGACAGGGTGGTGTAAGATGTGTGTGCACTTTTATCTGTGAGGGTCCAGGGGGATTAGCATTCTCTGTTCAGGTAGGATACTCCAATCTCCACTGTGGTCTTCAGAGACACGATATACCTAGCCGACCTTGGTTGCCCACAGGATTTCAGCACACAAAGCACCCTACCTTAGAGCAGAGGTCAGTACAGGCAGCAAGCAGAGTCAGACAGTCCATTAGAAACCAGAGCCAACAAGGTAGCCGTTGGTTTTTTAATCAAACCATTTTCATGAATGTACTTCTTGTGCTCGTACAGAATATTCAGCAATCATTGCAGTGCAGAAATCCAGGCATTGCCATGTGACAAACTAGGCAATGGTGATGTGTTTTTTTACACATTGGGCGCAGTTATTTTTTTAACAAGGTAGCAATGAAGAGGAAATTAAATGTGTTAAGTAACAAAGTCTGTGATTGGCAGGATCACTTTAAACATGAGGATCACATGGTCAAACATCTGACGATATTCAGACCGGGCGAGACACACTGCAAAGACCGAAGAAAAGGACCCATGTCCTACAAACTGCTGGAACACATCCTGCACAAGATGCAGATTATGGGGTATCAAGCTCAACTCTTACAATCAGTGCAAGTGCAGCTCTTACAATCATTAGAATGACAACGGTTACAGAACAAGAACTACTCAATAATCACACAGAACGAGAGTGGGAAGGAGAAAGGGTCAGAAAGTGGGAATAACAATGGACCGCTTTTAATCCGAATCCGGCCAGAAAAATACCCCCCAGAAGCAGAGGGACAGATACCCGGCAACATTCAACATGGCGGAGACTGCAGGCACCACGCGCCATGGAGATGCTGATGACTCTGAGGGTGAGTCCTCTGACTACACTCCACGCATCAATTATAAGAAATTGGCCTTGGCTGTAGCTTCGCATATTAAGCAGGAGCTAGCACTAGCTCTGAGGCTGTCAACTCACGTATGGCTCCCATAAGGGAGGAACTTGCTGAGCACACAGCAAAGATTGACATGCTGGAACAAACTGCTGGTAACATGGAGGAGGCCTTAAACCAAGCTACCTCTACCCACGCTGCTGTGGAACACAGGCTGGCAGATCTACATGACAAATATGAGGATCTTGAAAATTGGTCACGCAGGAACAACCTGTGTATAATTAGACTTTCTGAAACTTACAAAGCCACTGATGTAATGCATGTATGCACCATCGCCCTACCCGAGGCGCTTGGCATCCCAACTCCATGCAAAATTGAACGTGCACACAGGATTGGAGCCCCAAAGAGCAAATCCAAAATGCCACGTTCCGTCATAGCGCGTTACCTTGACTTCAACAATTGCTCAGCGATCCTACGCAACTACCGTGATCAGAAGGGATTGCGCGTTAATGACTGTGTTGCTCTTTGTGGACTACTCGGGGGAAGGGTTCACCCCCATCTGCCAAGAACCGCTCCGCCGCAAGATTCACTTTGTTCTGCAGTATCCGGCCATCCTGCGAGTTCACCAACAAGATGGAACGTCGACCACCTGTACCATGCAAGCGGAGGCAGAAGCTTACCTGCAATCTCTTGGAGATGGTCCACGGCAATCGCCTCCAGCTGCACCCTGCCAAAGCAAAGTCTCCCAGGACCGCTGATTCTGGTCATGTATGCCATTTATGCTGAACAGCCAGTTATACAACATCCTGTTGGGTGGGAGGTTGTTTACACTGTGCGTCCTGTTCCGTAATCTGCTATTTGGGGGAATGTTTATTTAAATTCAATTATTCTATCGCCTGTCCAGGGCGGGAGGGGGGTTACCGGGCTGGGAGTGATCGCTGTCTTGGACATGGACCACCTCGCACATTGACCACCTCGCTGTGGCTTAAGCCGCAAAATATTCTGGATAGTGAAAGGTTTTTCTGTGCAGTCTGCTCATAGGGAAATAAGGAAGTTCCAGGCACGGGGATCATCTCTTGTGATGATCTTACAGGATTCTTAGAGATAATTGTTTATGTTCATTTATGTTCTCTCCTTACAAATCACTTGCACGAGGGAAATCACAGGGCTCCCTCTTCAGGTACCTCTTGGTATAACCTACCACCCTTGCTCTCCTTTCCAATGAAGGTGCCTCGCTCAGCTGGGACGTTCACCTTCCCTTTATATATAAGGTTTACCTATACTGATTTACCTTTAATGCTCGCCTATGTCCCTATGCACCTGCCTTACTCATTTATCCATTGGTCTAAAGACATGGATGAGGGGAGGTAGGTGTTGGCGGACATAGAGCTCCATGACACAAAGTTATCCTTGATTAACTAATATGGTCCAAATGTCAACAACATATCTTTCTGCACGAAGCTCAGAATATTGCTATTGAAACACCCTATATATAGGGCCCTTCTCCTTGGTGGAGACTTTAATGCAGTCCCTGTAACATCTGAGGACCGCTCTCATGTGGCTGCTAAACGTATACAATCATTGCCCCCACAGGACGCTAATCTCTTTCACCTCATTCAAGCCACCATGGTGACTGATATTTGGAGGCATCTACACCCCTTTCCCAGTCCACAACTCATCTTCGCGCTGTCACGGAGCGGCAGGTGTGGACCCACTGTGCCACATGTCCTACCTCCTCTAAGGGCGTTGTCTAAGTGAACCCACTCGTTCTTCACAATACCCCCCTGATGGTGGGGATAGACTTTCCCGAGGGGATCACCAGGTCGCTTCCTCTTGAGGGATGGTAGGAACACAGGCAGCTGGTCCAGGGGACAGCAGGGAAGGCTCCAGGGACACAGGTGTCGTCAGCCTGACAGTGTGACAGAACAGGCAGCGCAGGTACAGATCAGGTAGCAGGAGAGTGCAGCAGGCAGGTAAGGGTTAACAGGTATCAGTCTCAGAACACAGGAACTCTAGGCAGACAGATCTCTATATCACAGGAACAGCAATGGCAGGCAGTGCTTAGCATAACACAGAGACCTTAATACTGAGGCAAAGCTGAAAGGGCAGGATTCCTTATATAGCTGCAGGAGGTCCACTATTGGTCAGTTAGGTCACATGACAAATACCTTAAATCCCAGGAAATGCCACGCGCTGGTGTTTAAGGAAGTGTGTAGAAATATCAGAATCACCGCTGGACAGGGCGCCCAGATCTGCAACGGTAAGTAGGGAGGCTGCGGTGGCACACGGCAGCTGCCGTTACACACGCATTGACTTCTTTGCCAATTCGGCTTTATTACGGCATATTACTCAATCTGATATAGAGGCAATTGTCATATCTGACCATGCACCCGTTTCCTTACTCATTCGTGATCTGGGAGCACCTGAATGTACAGGTAACTGGCTTTTCCCGTCCTATTTACTGCACGATGATAAATTTAAGACCGAATTGATCCAATGGTGGTAGGAATACACTACCTGTAACAAAAAGCATATGGAGCAGCCGGTCTTATTTTGGGAGACAGCGAAAGCTGCCTTGAGAGGTAAAACCATAGTGTATGCTACCTTTTTGAAAAGAATATCCTGCAGCAATATGCGTCTTCTTGCCTAGCGGTAAAACAAGCATATACAAAATATAAATCGACTCATGCTGACTCTGTGGCTCCATTGTAAACAAACTGCTGATCACGCATTGCGCAATATGACGTATCCTATGCAGAGCTGTTTCGTAATGGTAATAAGTCTGGCCGTCTCCTGGCAAACCTGATAAAAACTCGCACACCCCCTATACATAATACTAAGCTCCGCACCGCATCTGGTCAGACTACAATCGGCAATGACGGTATAGCTAGACAGATGCAGGCATTCTTTGCAAATGTATACTCCCCTTAACTATATGATGACATAGCTGCGAAAGTATTCCTGGACAAAATCAATCTCCCCTCCCCGTCGGGAGACGAGGGAGGGGAGATCTGGACGTAAACATTTTCTCCAAGGTCTTTGCCAACCACTTAGCTACTTTTCTTCCTAGACTTGTGTCTGATGTGCAATCAGGATTTGTTCCTGGAAGATCAGGGGTTTGCAATACTAGGAAAGTGCGGCTAGCTATGGAATACTACCGACTCCGGAATTATTATCATCACAGGCCTTGTTGACAATGGATGCTGAAAAAGCGTTTGAGAACATAAACTGGCTTTGGATGCAGTCGGTACTGACCCATATGGGCTTTCAGGGTCCGTTCATGTATTACTTAGAGTACTCTACCCCAGCAGCCTCTTTGCTACTACCAGAAGCAGCTGCCCAGCCGATTCCCCTGCATAGTGGCAATGGTGGCCCTTGTCTCCGATGCTCTTTAATCTTTCCTTAGAACCACTAGCCCATCTTCTCATGCAGTCCAACGCTCTGCGGGGTGGCAGATAGGTTCCTGAGAAATTAAAGTATATTTAAAAGATATTTTGTTGTTTCTGGCCAATCCCAGAGAACAAGTTCCGTTCCTGATTGATACTCTGAATACATATGGTTCCTTTTCAGGATTACGCATCAATTATAAAAAAAGCAAATTAATGTAATTGAGTAGTACTGTATTGCTATACTAGAGCCCTAGGCTCACCACCCTCACCACACTGAATAATC
>CM070037.1:1864900-1876318 GCA_036250615.1 Ptychadena robeensis | reverse complement strand
TCCCTGATGTGAGACGTTACAACCTCTCTAGTATTCGGAGCCATGCATTGGACTGGATAAAGGGGGCGTCAAACCACTCCAGTTATGTCTTAGAACAAGACACGGCCTCACCATGGGATATACTGGCACTTTTACACTGTCCCCTATCTAAACTGCCCCAATCACTGAAATCTAATGTGCTCCTCAGAGATACCATTATAACCTTCAGGAAAGTAGGAGGAGTACTAGAAGTGCCATAGACTTTCTCTCCTTACTTACCCATAGTGGGCCACCCACAATTTCCACAGGATATTGTGATCTTCACAGCATGGAAAAACAGTGGCTTTCAAAGATTTAAGTCCTGGAGAGAACACACTTTACTCAATGAAACAACTAAACATCAGATATAACTTACCTGAGACTAGCACACACCCCCCATACTATTTGCAAGGGAATGGCCAATAATTTGGCTGCCGTGTTCACACCATCTAAATCTGACTGACTCGTAGAAGCTGATACGCATAACCGATCATCGATATACACAGTCCTGAGGTCACACCAAACACCTCAGGCCTCTAATATTAACAAATGGGACAAAGATTTATCTCAAGGAGAGATCTCTGATAAACTGGTGAAGGGATATCGTACTGTTAGAAAATGCAGAATCTCAGAAACTTGGAGATCAACACAACACAAAATAATTAAAAAGAGTCTACAAACCACCGGGGTCTTTAGAAACTCTAGAAATCAGTACAGTAAAGTGGAGGATGAACTGTTCAAAATGTGCAGATTCCATCCAACCTTGTATCACTGTATAAAAAAATAGTTCACTTCTGCCACCTAGTGGTAAGTTTGGTGTATTACATAACAGATGTTAGAGCTCCATCCTATGCTGCTACTTTTCAGTTATCAACCACCGCACTCTAGGTCTGACTTTAAAAAACACTCAGCCTAGATACACCTTTGCCTCATCTCGGCCAGGAAGACACGTCGTGGGAACTGGATATACAAAGAAACACCGCCGCTGCAACAAATATTAACACATGTGAAAGACCTTTGTGAGAAAGATCTTTTATATGTACAATATAACACTGACGGTAAAATTAACACAATATGTAAATGGTACCAGTTCCTGATCCGGACGGCAGGACCTAGGGAAGCGTAATACCATCTATCACATGGCATGGCTATATCACGAAAGAGGACAGCCACTTAGATATATATAGCATTACTTTGAAGGAAATCTGACATCATTCCCAGGAAACATAAACCTAGGCAAAGAAGGGTAACTTACAGCCCTCACCAAGTAACCACACAACAAACTGAAAGAAATTTGACAAATTGTATTCAAAACAAACTTCTTTATTGTTCAAAAAGTTTAAAATGTTTGTTATGGCTCAAAAGAGTGCCAGTAACGAGGCAACAGAGGATAAAAGTTACCTCATGACAAATAATACGACACTGAGAGATGACGACACCCACATCGACGACACAGTGGAGATCACCACTTATGTAACCAAGTACTTTGTTTGGAATGATTTCTGTACTACCAATACCTTACTTCTGTGTTTTGTTTGCTTTTTGATTTATTGTAATGTGAAAAAACACTAATAAGACAACCCAACTACTATGGTGCTATCCCTAGGGAAATTTTCATGATGGATAACATGCACCTATTCCCCACATATGAGTAACACCTAGAGGTAACTGGCAACCTCCTTAAGTTAACTGCCAAGACCTTCCCTTAGGCCAGGAAGACTATCAACCTCCAAAGTGAAAATGTTCCATCCCACATCTCCATTCATACAGGGAAGTAGCAATCAGCTCAACAAATCATCCCCTTGTATTTGATGGAGTATTTCCCAGTACTGTACAATACTGACCTGTTTGCTCACAGTTTTATTGAATATCAGATATCTCTGGATTTAGGGATATTTGGTCGAGAATTCACTCAACTAGAGACTATGTGTGAGGTTATGTTATGCCTTCCATCTGCTGCTGGTGGAGAAGATCAGAATGTGCTACAGAAGAAACTCAACCAGCAGTGATCCTCCTAACAGAGTGAATAAGACTGGATAGAGAAGTCTTTAGTGAAAATTTTTTTTTTTTCCCAAGAAGGTGAATAAAGCTCAAGAGTTATGTGTTCTACGATGCTTGGTAAGAGAAGATATCTGTGAAAAACATTTCCCACACTCAGGGCAGGAATATGGCTTCTCCCCTGTGTGAGCGCTTTGATGTCTGACAAGGTGTGATTTTTGAAAAAAACCTTTCCCACACTCAGGGCAGGAATATGGCTTCTCTCCTGTGTGAGATCTTTGATGTCTGATAAGGACTGATTTCAGTGAAAAACATTTCTCACACTCAGGACAGGAATATGGCTTCTCCCCTGTGTGAGATATTTGATGTCTTACAAGGCGTGATTTCAGTGAAAAGCATTTCTCACACTCAGGACAGGAGTATGGCTTCTCTCCTGTGTGAGATCTTTGATGTACGAACAGGTTAGATGTTTGTGAAAAACACATTCCAACACTCATTGCAAGGAATACGCTCTCTCCCTGTGTGAGATCTTTGATGTCTAACAATGTTAATGTTCTCTGAAAAACATTTCTCACACTCAGGGCAGGAAAATACCGGCTTCTCTCAGTATAATGAGGAAATTTATGCATGGCAAGGGTTTGATTTTTTGAAAAACGTTTTTTCCAACACTCAGGCATGAATATGCTTCTTCTCCGGTGTGAGAAACTTTATGCATGCAAGGGTGATTTTTTTGGAAAAACGCTTTCCAACTCCTGTCAGAATACGAGCTTCACCCCTGTGTGAGTTCTGTAGATGTACAACAACAAGGCTTGATTTTTTTAAAAAAACATTTCTCACACTCAGGGCAGGAGTATGGCTTTTCTCCTGTTGAGAATTTTGAGTGTGACAAGGTCAGATTTTTGGTAGAAAACATTTCCCGCAACTCAAGCAAGGAATAAGGCTTCTCCCACTGGTATAGATCTCTGATGTCTGATAATTTAGATTGTTGTGAAAAAAACATTTCCCGCACTCACTTGGACAGGAATAAGGCTTCTTCCTGTATGGTTGAAATAGAGAAAGTCTTTGTTTAGACATGGTAACTTTTTTACCTCTAGGACTAGAAAAAGTCTTCTTCCCCATAATTCCAGCACCATCCTGCACAGTATGAGGGAGCTCAGAGTCACAGAAAGGCAATGGTGTGTCTGCACTGTGGGGTCCCCTATTGATAGGTGAGGTCTTTTTCTTTCCTCCACAATCTCTTGTGATGTTCTCGCCTTCCCTCTGACAATCTGGGGATAACAAGAGATGATTCTTGGGGAGTTTCTCCATGGTGAGTCCTGAAATATATATATATATATAAATCATGATCAGTAGGTATAAGTGGGATAGGTCATAGTATTTAAGATTCCATCTGGATCAGGTAGACTTATGGGAACAGATATTCTATGGACATATCCAACCAGAGCAGAGATACAGTAGAACGTATTATGCCTCACCAGTGCTGATCTCTGTAGGGGTTTCCTCCTCTATGAATGTCCCCATCATCCCAGCCTCCTCTGTATATTGCTGATCATTCCTTACATACGTCTCTTCTACTTCACCATCAGCTTCAATGTTCTTCATATCTTCACCCTAGACCAACAGAATGTCAGATAATAACATCTCTTAACCTCCCTAGCGCATTGCTGAGGTACAGATTTCTGTACCAAAAGCGCACCATAGACTTTAACTGAATTGTTTTTGTATGTTGTAGGCCTGTAACTAACCAAAATCTGTCAGTACAAGGGTCTAGTAGACATCTTGAGTATAATAATGTGTAAAACGAACAATTATGTAAAAAAAATTTTTTTTTTAAATGTAATAAAAAGGTATCAATTGATGATGAAATCTCTAAAACACTTCTTTAGTATGAGAAACAAACAGTATTTATATTTGTTTATAATAAAAGTTTAGTTCAATTGACAGTGTTTTGTGTATTTTTTTGTATTTGAATTGTATTGGTCACAGTTATCACTGTATCCAGTACAAATCTCGCTGCTTGAATTTGGTGCCCCCACCCCCAGTGTTAAATGACAGAGAGGGGGGGGGGGGCTTGGGGGGAGCCTTTATTTCAGTGTGGTTTTAACTTTTAGGGCTTGTTTCCACTACAGCATTCAGATGCAGATGGATGCGGTTCTAACCACGCTTCCGCTACCGACCGCGACCCATGCGGTCTTGCATACGGTCACACGTGGTCGCCCGTGCAATTGGATGTCCTTCTTGTGACTGCCCCTCGACCGCGCCCATAGGAAATGATTGGACGCGGTAAAAGTTAGCGTCCATAGTGAAAATGGACACGGATTTTGACTGCGTCCAATCATTTCGTATGGGCGCGGTCGGGCACGGTCGAGGGGCAGTCACTGTAGTCGCTGTAGTTGAAACAAGCCCTTATTCTAACTGAATCTAGCTTTCTAAGGAGAAAGCTGTATTCAGTCTGATTTGAAATATCGCGCCGTCTGTAAATGCCTCCGCCCCCCCCCCCCCCCCCCCCCCCCCCCCCCCCCCCCCGGTGTCATTATGTCTGTGACACTGGGAGGGGAGGAGGCACCCGCAAACAACGATCTCAAAGAAGAAGTAAGTTTTAAAACTTTAACCACTCTGAACAGTTTACTATTTAGAGTTTACTGTTGAGAGTGGTTGGATAGTGAACACTTACTGCTTCTTTGAGATCATCAGTTCAGCAGAGATCTCTCCTCCCCGGCCGGAGTGTCACATACTTCTTCCTGGACTCCGGGGGGAGGGGGACTCTTCTCCGGTCTCAGAAGAAACAGTAAGTTTCCATACTCAAATCACTCTGACTACAGTTCTCTATTTAGAAATTGTGATCAGAGCGATTGAATTGTGAAAACGTGCATTTTTTTCTGAGATGGAAGAAGAGTCCATCTATCATATCCTTATATCCATCTGAAAACCCCTCCATCACACTATACTCCTCATCCTCCTCCTTATATTCTTGTTTAATAACAATATTATTATCCTTGAGGTTTGCACTCTGTAATGTATAATAAAATATTTATTGTAACAAACAGACTTATGTATAGTGATCAATGATGGGAAATCACCTACCTGATCATGGTGAGGAATGGTGTGACCTACCTGTGTGGGATCTTGAGGATGGGGACATTGCTCTGGTGGGTTGCTATTACTAGATCCATCTGTAGGAAACACACACACTGACTGAATACATCGTGTTTATGTGTTTATCAGATGATGGAGTCTATGGGGACCCTCCATACTGCTCTCTCCTTTACATACAAGTCTCCTCTTACCCGGTGATGTGAGGGGCGGCTGATCCTCCATCATGACAATGTCCTTGTAGAGATCCTTGTGTCCTTCTACATACTCCCACTCCTCCATGGAGAAATAGACAGAGACATCCTGACATCTTATAGGAACCTGACACACACAATGATACAGTCACCATCCAGGCACATCCCGCGTCTGATACTGGATAATGTCCCACAATCCCTGGCTCACCTCTCCTGTCAGCAGACCAATCATTTTGTAGGTGACATCTAGGATTTTCTTCTTGTTGTGTCCCTCAAGATTTAGTGACCCACAAGGCACTGTGATGGTCATATGATCACCAGACACCAGAGGAGGAAATCTCTGTATGGAAAACCAAAAGAAATATCATGTGACCTCCCAGAATCCTCCTAACCTCTCCAACTATGCATGTGTGAATTCGCCCAGCTTCATGACACCAAGACTCTTCCCATCCTTTGGATGTTTTGTGTAGGATGATCTATTTTTATACTTTATCTTTATCTGAAACAACTGCCCATAACCTTTGATAGAGGGAACCTATCCACATTCTGCCTGACCTTTCCCAGAATACACACAGAATAGGAATCCTGAAACCTCTTCTGGACAAGCTATGGTTATGGTAACATCTCATAGTCTGCAAGGACTGACATCTTACCATCTGATCCCAGGTTTTCAATCCCTCCTCCTACCTCACCTACAGATTGTTAGGTCCTTAATGAGAACTGGCTCCAATATCCTTCTGTCCCTCCAGGACCCAATGCGCCTACTACCTCATCTGGTCGACCACCATGAGACTGTGGTCACTATAATATGTATATTTCGACACAGGTGAGAAACCTGATTTTCAAACACTACTCCGAGTTCCCAAACCTCCTTGTGTCTACTCTGTATAGCATTCCCTGCGACATCACAGAATTCTACACAGCTCACCCTGATATGTTAGATTCCCGTAACAGAACTGTTTACAGGCTACCCTATCCCTAATCCTTTTTCATTCTTTCTCCTCTAACACTCTACTTTCTTGGTGCAACGATACAAGAGGTCAATTCTCATACACCTGGTGCTTGAACATATATCCCAATCCTAGGGAAAGAACCCTCCCCCCTCAGATCTCACAGTGGTTGTGCCGAGTGTCCGAGCTATACATCACACCAGATTCCCAGAGGAGCAGAGGAAGCTTTCATATTACCTGGTTATACAGAATTAAGTTTTCCCTAAGCGTCTTGTCCAGGACGGCACCTATGAGAAAAGTCCCACCCACGGACTTTAAATCTCCCGCTCACTCGTCTCTGGTCAGTCTTTGTGTTTCCTCCGTCCGGAGGGGACCTTCACCCTAAGGCTCCTGTGCATTTTTCGTGTCCGGTCCTGAAAGGGACAAAATTCTTACTCTTAATCCTGCAGCCGGTGGGGAGCTAGGCGTTGCAGGTCGTCCCTCCGCTGTACCAGCTCGGCGAGAGTGGGGTCCAATCCTCTCCTGGCGGTGAACGGTTCTTCCCGGCCTTGCAGATCCGCATGGAGGCTTGATGGAGACATTCTAGGCGCAGCTGGATGACGCGGTCAGCCAGAAGGTGAGGGGCGGGCGTTGGTGCAGGGCTGGGAGCCAGCCCACGTTGCACGCAGCAGTAGGGCGGGGTCTTCCGGCTGTCCACCAATATCACTTCCGGCGCGCAGTAGTGAGCTGCAGGCGCGGGCAGAAGCTGTGAATTCGAATCATGGAGGCTCCAGCGGTACCAGTTGTGACGGCAGCGGCGGCGACTGAACCGGTGGGAGCAGGTGGCAGTGAAACACAGGTAAGGAGCCTGGGGGCAGGTGATCCTTACCTGGGAGCAAAAAGTCCAGCTTAGATTTTTTTGGTTGGTTCTTTGAATAGACTAGGATTCACTGGCTCTGGGGTTGAGTGCAGTCTTTCCTGCAGTGTGCAATCTTTTTCTGATTCTTGATTTTTTGTGTCGTTGTAGGCTAAAAAAGTGGCGGATAAGGCTCCCCTGTCTAAAAAGAGATGTGCGGTCTGTAATGTAAAAATTGCAGGGCTCAAGTCTTTGTGTCACAGGTGTATAGAATCAGTTGTGAGAGAGGAAGGGATCCCCTCCCTTGTTGCCACTGGCCAGGCTCTCCTGGAAACAGTGAGAGTAGAGATTGCCTCTACTTTTTCATCCTTTAAAGAGATATTGGCGGATCTCCGTCTATGCATTCAGCCGCCAGGTCCATCCTCAGCTGGGGGTTCACCAGCTCCCCAAGTCACCCCTAGTGGTTCCGGGGTTGTTAGAAGGGAAGGACGGGACTCTCCTGGTGAGGGGTCCGGTGCAGACTCAAATGGCGAGGAAGGGGATTCCTCCAGCCAGGCCGCTCGTTACCGGTTAGCCCAGGATGGGGTCGATGACCTACTCAATCTACGAGACGTTGGACATACAGGAGGACGTGGTCGTTGCGACTCTGTATGACAAAATGTATCGTACCCTGGGGGGGTCACAAAAGTAAATGCTTTCCCGTCCACCCACTTCTGTTGGAGACGGTCAAGCGGGAGTGGCAATGTCCGGAGCGGAAATCCTTTTTCAGCAGAGGTCTGCAGAAAAGATTTCCCTTCTCGGACGATAGAGATCTTCCCTGAAATAAAATGCCAAAGTTGAATGCCGCATTTTCCCAGGTGTCAAAAGCAACGGACCCGGCTTTCGAGGACATGGGGGTTAAGGACCCCATGGACAAGAAAATGGAGGTACTGCTGAAGCGCAGCTGGGACGCTGGGCTAAGCAGCATGAAACCGGCCCTGGCGTTTTCATGTGTAGCCAGTAACCTGGAATTCTGGTTATCACAGATTCAGGCCCACCTGGAAGCAGGCACCCAGAGGGATCAGGTCCTCGAAGGGTTACCTGTGATGTACAAGACGATTAACTTTCTAGCTGATTCGGCGGTGGAGTCTCTTCGTCTGTCGGCAAGGCTCATGGGTCTCTCTATTGCCACTAGACGGGCGCTGTGGCTCAAGACCTGGGCTGGAGATGCGGGTTCTAGGAGCCGCCTCTGCAGTCTTCCCTTTTCTGGCGACCTCTTGTTCGGCCCAGAACTGGAATGTATCTTGGACCGTACTGCGGACAAAAAAATGCTTTTCCAGCCAAAAAGCCATCCTTTCCCATCAAGCGGCCCTTTCGCACTCAAAAGAACGTGGAGTTCCATAATAGGGAACCCGCCCGGAAAAAACCCTGGCAGGGAAACAAAGGGGGTAACAAAAAAGGCGTTTTGTTCAATCTCCCGGCTTAGCCTAAATCCAGCTGACTCCAGAAGCCAGGTGGGCGCAAGGCTGACTCTGTTTCAGGGTCAATGGAGTTAGCTCAATCCAAGCCAGTTTGTACTAGACCTGATCTGTCATGGGTACAGGCTGGAATTTTCCGAGCCTCCACCCACCAGATTCTTCCTCACCCAGCCTCCCAGGGATCGGGAAAGGGCGTTAGCCCTGATGTCTTCTGTGTGGGAATTGGTGGACCAACAGGTCCTGGTTCCTGTGCCCCCTCCCGACCAAGGGAAGGGGTTTTACTCCCACATTTTTGTTGTACAAAAGCCCTCGGGAAAGTATCGACTCATACTCAACCTGAGTCGACTGAACAAATTCCTCCAGTACAAAAAATTCCGTATGGAGACGATCTTTACCACTCGAAAGCTCCCCAGGGTGCTTCATGGCCTCAGTAGACTTGAGGGATGCATATTTTCACATCCCCATCCGCTCAAGTCACCAAAAGCATCTTCGGCTGGCAGTCCTGTGGGGAGGAAGGACTCTTCACTTCCAGTTCAGAGCTCTTCCTTTTGGCCTTTCCTCAGCACCCCGCATTTTTACAAAGGTCATGGTGGAGGCCTTGGCCCCCTTGCGTTTGAAGCAGATGGATATCATCCCATACCTGGACGATCTGCTCTTCTTCGCGGATTCTCAGGAATTGCTTCAAACTCATTTGGCCGAGGCATTACAGTTCCTTCAGGGGATAGGTTGGCTGGTAAACCAGGGGAAGTCACATCTCCAGCCAACTCAACGGATTCTGTTCCTGGGATACTGGGTGGACTCTGTGGTCCAAAGGCTGGACCTGCCGGACGACAAATGTCACAGGCTGGTAGCGGCAGTATCAGACCTTCAGCACCATCCAACTGTTTCAATCAGAAAAGCCATGCGGGTCATAGGCCTCATGGTATCCACCATCCCGGCGGTTCAGTGGTCAAAAGCCCATCTGAGAGCACTTCAGGAACAGGTGCTGCTGTCCTGGGACGGCCAGACGACCTCCTTGGAGCAGACGATCCGCCTTTCTCCAAAGGTAGTGAGGTCTCTATGGTGGTGGAGGCTACCTCGGGTGCTCGCCGAGGGTCTGCCCTGGTCGTTCAACGATCCAGTACGAGTGGTGACGGACGCAAGTGCTTGGGGTTGGGGGGCCCACATGGAGAAGCACTTGGCTCAGGGATCTTGGGACTCCCACATCGCGGATTGTTCCTCAAACTTCCGAGAGCTCTTAGCAGTTTGGTACGCCCTGCAAGCCTTCCAGCCATTGGTGAAGGATCGCAATGTGTTAGTCTATTCCGACAACGCGACAGCGGTAGCTTACCTCAACAAGCAGGGCAGTACTCGATGCCGGGCTCTCAGGCACTTGTCGGACAGGATCTGCCGTTGGGCAGAGTCGGTTCTCTCATCACTGAGAGCAATCCACCTCAAAGGCTCTCTGAATGTTACAGCCAATTTTCTGAGTCGAAATCGCTTGCGGGAGACCGAGTGGGCCTTGCACCCGGATGCTTTCCAACTGTTGGTGCAGAAGTGGGGCTCTCCCGAGGTGGATCTCTTTGCCTCGAGCAAGAATGCCCAGGTACCTCGGTTCTTCTCCCTGTGCAAGGGGGACGGCGCGGTGGCCCTAGATGCGCTCAGTCACCCTTGGCCTTTTCTCCGAGCATATGCTTTTTCACCGATTGCTCTACTACCTGCGGTCCTACAGAAATTCCAGCGGGAAGATCTAGATCTCATTCTGGTGGCACCCTTCTGGCTAAAACGAGCCTGGTTTTCCCGTATCCTGGACTTGGCGATAGATCGCCCCTTCCACCTTCCAGATTGGGGGAACCTTCTTCGGCAGGGACCGGTAGTACAGCGCCAGGACAAATCCTGGAAGCTGACGGCCTGGCTTTTGAGGAACGCTCCCTCCTAGCCAAGGGGTTCTCGCCGGGAGTCGTGTCCACCCTCTTAGCAAGCCGTAAACTAGTGCCCCGAAAAATTTACGGTAAGATTTGGAAGGTATTCTTGGCTTCCTGTGAGGCAGGAGATGACCTTCACTCTCTGCCAGTGGTACTGGAATTCCTCCAGCGAGGCATGGACCTGGGATTGGCGCTCAGCACCCTGAAGGTTCAGGTATCTGCGCTTAGTTACTTCCTGGATGTCAGATTAACTGCAGAACCCTCGGTCTCCCGGTTTTTGCAGGGAGTTGCCAGATCCAGACCAGTGGTTCGGCGGGCGATCCCACAGTGGGACCTGTCCCTGGTATTACGGGCTATGACTAAGTTCCCCTTGCCACAGCCCCCGGCCGTTCGGGATCTCTCCATCCGGAAGGCCTTCCTGGTGGCTATTACATCAGCCAGACGGGTTAGTGAGCTGCACGCCCTTTCCATCAGGGAGCCGTACTGCAGAGTTTTCCCGGATCGTCTTGTTCTTCGGACGGATCCGGCCTTCTAGCCTAAAGTGGCCTCTCCCTTCCATAGATCGCAGGAGATTGTCCTACCATCATTTTGCTCCAGTCCGGCAAATGCCGGGGAGTCAGCCTTCCATACCTTGGATGTCAGAAACATGGTTCTGACCTATCTGGATCTTACTAGGGCCTTTAGGAAGTCAGATTCATTATTTGTTCTTCCCTCAGGGCCCCGACAAGGAAGGGCGGCCACAAAATCTACCATCTCCAGGTGGATCAGGACCGCCATCTCAGACGCATAGTCTCGAGAGGGGATGCCGTGTCCATTATCTATCACCGCTCATTCCACCAGAGCATCGACTGCATCTTGGGCAGAAAGAGCCGGAGCCTCCCCAGACCAGATCTGTAAGGCTAAGAAAGATGAAGGGTAGTTGCGCACAACCTTCAGCAGTGATTACACAGCTATAGTGATAACAGTGGC
>CM070037.1:1676068-1689385 GCA_036250615.1 Ptychadena robeensis | reverse complement strand
CGCCGGGTTCGCAAACTTTTGCGGAGGTTCGCGTTCGTCGTTCGCGAACATCAAATTCCGTGTTCGCGCCATCACTAATCTGCATCTGTGTAGAGACTCCACCTGGATAATCACGATAGGACACATCCTCTGGATAGCATTCCCTTTGCACTCATTGAAAGAGACTCTCGGCCATCAGGATCCAATACCATCCATGTGATATAATTGTAATCAATAACTTTTTTTAGGGAGTCAAGGACATCACAAGTCATACCTCCGTCAAGGACGATGCTTGTAGACGCTCTTTATGGAATACGTGTGATAAAACACATTGTCTTCACACAAATTTCAGACAAAACAGTTCAATAGAATTATTCAACATAATGTCTGTAGTCACTGTGCACAGAAGAATGGTGTTGTGTAGTCATAGAGGTGTGTTTGAAACTTTATTCAGTGTAGAGTAGGTGTTACCTTATACTCAGTCTGTATTATTGCTGATGATCCTAACGCTCATAAACTCAGTCTCTGTGGTAAGACGTGAAATAAACCTGATACATCAAGGGCCTTCACCTTGATTGAAGTCTCCTTGCCCTAATCTAGTCTATAAACTGAAATCAGTTCCTCATCCCAATATACCATAATATTCATTTATACCATGAGTTCTATTACCTTCATGTATGATGTAATACCTTTATAACCCAATACCTGAAAGTCATAATATAAATAACATTTCTGTTAATATGAATTAAAGGAAAAAGTGTAGAAGTATAAACATACACCTGTGTAACATTTATGAGTATAAGAACCAATATACCTCTTTAAAATCATTATAATAACTCATTAACCTTTACACTACTCATCACACAAGATGTTGTGTATCTAATGTGTAGTGTGTAATTATTTAACATGTCTTCCGGTTGGATAAGAGTGTCATGTGGCATCACGGGATGTAAACTTCTCCAGATCTTCTTCAAGTAAATAGTCCATGAAAAATAAATGTAAATTAGCAAATATGTGTACCTCGTAATCATGTCTAAAGGACCCCATACACGGGTCCGATTCCCAAGGGATTCCGGGACGATCGATTCTGGGCGCGTGCACGCTAATCGATCGTCCCGGAATCGTGTGAAGCCCACCTTGCCCGATCGATCACGTCCGATCGATCGGGGGCCCAGAATCGGATCTGCCAGAGAACCAACATGTTGGTCTTTCTGATCCGATTCAGCACACATCAGGGGGAGTTGCCATGTGTGAAGTGATCGATTGGGCACGGAATCGTCCAGGAATCGGTGGCCCAAGGTGGTAGGGACAGGCTTAATTGGGCGATCGATCGGACATCCGATTCCCTCTGGCATCGCGGAATCGATCGGATGGGTGATCGATCGGCCATGGAATCGGAACATGTATGGCAAGCTTAAGAATGATCCAATATCTGTATAGTGTAACATAATATAGTGTATTGTATCCCATATGAAATTAGTTCCATAGTATTAAATATTTTCAAAAAACTTTCATATGAACCCAACATTTATTTATCATCAATGAAAATGAAAAACCTTGTGTCAATACATATATAATGTAAATATAATTCAAATCGGTATGTCACAGGGTCATGCATTCACCCTGAGTCATCCATACTATGTCACTATAAAATAATTATTGTCCATAATGAACAAGTATATCTTATTGACACAAGAATGACCACACCATTTTTTAACTATCCAAACTCTTAACCTTAAAGATAAGTTCAGCTCCAGCAGCCTGAACTCATTCCCAATTTCAGCTGTTCTGTCAATCATGGTTAGCTCTTCTGTTCTCCAAGTTAGAACATATGGCTTCTTATGAACCTCCCACTGGATAACGTCTTCGCTTATGTAATAAAGCATAAGAAATAAAGTTTGAATTATTTTAAAAGTTATTTAACCCTTAAACCAGGCCTCAGTAATAAGAATCGAACAAAATCTTTCCATGTTCCCCTGTCACAGCGGGTGACACCAGAGCAAGGGTGACACCGGATATTCAAGGGTGTGGACCCACTGGACCAACCTGCACAGTTGGCAAATGTGCAATCTGGGGTGCAGAGTCTAAGGGACCGTCTGGTGTTCACCAGAGCAGTCCACAAGGGCTGATGGGTTCTGCTGCAGACGAACCCCAGGTTGCGGTTCCTGGATGCACCCGTGCAACTTGGCAGCTGATGATATACCAAAATATAGTGCCAGGAGTGTAGAGATAAGCGGAGTCTGTGGGACGAGCTGAGGGTCTGGAGCTGGGAAGACAGAGGAGGTACTGGAAAGAAGTGCAGAGGATCAAGAGGTAGGGAGAATCCATTGGGCGAGCAGAGAGTCTGGACCCAGAAGGTCAACAAGCAAGAAGGCTGGAGGTAAACACATGAGACCTATTGTCCAGGCACCTTCCTGGTGCCTGAGACTCTCTTAAATAGTGCAGGAGGGAGGAGCAGCTGACGAGGTAAGGAGCATCACAGGTGTCCAGCAGAGGGAGCTCTGCAGCAGGAGAGTTAACCCTCTGAGGAAAGGAAGTTATTAGGAGCTAGATGCAGGCAATGCAGAAGCTGCAGACACAGATCCCCTTGCCCTGTGGAGATCTGTGACACCCCCAAGATAAAGGGAAAAAAAATGAAAAATAATGAATAACTATCAATTAATCTTAAACTAGAACTAGAAGGTTCCTTATAAACATTACAAGACATAACAAATAAAACATAATCTTATGCTATGAAAGTTTGAATGTAAAGTAATTTCTTTTAAACCTTACAACGAGCTATATGGCTCGCATTTCATTAAGCTTCTCTATGCTGCCAGAGAGGAGAGGGAATATAATACGTTCCATGAGACTCACACAGCCCTAGCCAAAGCGCTCCATAACACACATGTACCTGTAAATCATATAGCGCACATGTGCTTGTGGTGTAGTAAGACACGAGACACACAGTCGGTTTCGGTTTTGGATTATTTAAAAAAATTTAAAAAGCACAAATGATCGGTAAGTAATTATTATTAAAGTTATTATTCTTTGTTGCGTATTTAAACTGGCATTAGTACAACATCAAACTTTTATTCATCATATCATTTGTCAATCAACATGTGTGTAAAGCTAGCCATACACGTGTCGGATTCCATGGCCAGTCGATCACCCATCCGAACGATTCCGGCGATTCTGCCGGGAATAACAGGTGTGATCAATCAGCCAATTAAGAGAATCCGATCGCTGCATACCACCTTGTCCAACGGATTCCTGGACGATTCCGTGTCCGATTGTCCACCTCACAAATAGCAACTCCCCCTGATCTGGGCAGAATCGGATCAGTAAGACCAACATGTTGGTTCTCTGTCGGATCCGATTCTGGGCCCCTGAACGATCGGACCTGATCGATTGGACAAGGTGGGCTGCATGCGATTCTGGCACGATCGTTTCGCGTTTCGCGTGAATCGATCGTACCGGAATCCGGTGGGAATCCGACATGTGTATGGGGGCCTTAACACGTCATGCAATGATATCGCCGTATATGTATGAAACATCATTTTCTTCATTTTGGAATAAATCGGTTTATTTATATAAAACCAGTGATTTATCTTTGCTCTGATCTATGGGAAAAGAAGAGAAAATATTGTTTCTAATCTCAGTCACAACAATTGATGATTTGAATATGTGGAATATATTCTAGCAACAGATTGTTCCAAAAGGACACAATCCTATACTGTCACAGCGGGTGACACCAGATATTCAAGGGTGTGGACCCACTGGACCAACTTCCACAGTTGGCAAAGGTGCAATCCTGGGAGCAGAGTCTAAGGGACCATGTAGTGATCACCAGAACAAGCCCGCAAGGGCTGATGGGCTGTGCTGCAGACGAACCACAGGTTGCGGTTCCTGGATGCACCCATGCAAGTTGGCAGCTGTGTAGAGATAAGCGGAGTCCATGGGACGAGCCGAGGGTCTGGAGCCGGGAAGTCAACAAGCAAGGAGGCTGGAGATAAACACATGAGACCTATTGTCCAGGCATCTTCCTGGTTAAATAATGCAGGAGGGAGGAGCAGCTGACAAGGTAAGAAGCATCACAGGTGTCCAGCAGAGGGAGCTCGGCTGCAGAAGAGTTAACCCTCTGAGGCAAGAAAGGTATTAGGAGCTACATGCAGGCAATGCTGAAACTGCAGACACAGATCCCCTTGCCCTGTGGAGATCTGTGACATATACCTTTTGAACAACACAACAGTTAATGTATCCGTGATGGAACAGATATCTCACTATTAACAAATGATAAATCATTAAAATAATCAGAAGATATAATCCTCATATTAAAATTACATAATCACACGACTGTATAGCATATTTTTCTATTCATGATACTGAAAGCATAAACCGTATAACCGTAGCGTTACTTCCTAACCTGGAAATCAAATCATATTCATAAGGATTTATAAAACTTTAGCCAAGTTCTAACACATGGTCACATGATCTTTTTTTGGCTTGAGCAGTGACATAAGGTATCTTACAAGTTAACCCTTTATTGGCCACCCACCAGGCACGCTTCGATCCCATGTAAGGAAAGTGTTCTATATGGGGAAAGATAGCACGTGACTGTTTGGCCCCTTTCATGAGGTTGATGCCACTTTCCCACAAAGAATTCAACTTAGAATTCTTGCCAATCGAACCACCAATAGCTGACTCATTACCCAATTCATTTGCCAGGGGAACAACCTTTTTTTTAATCGGAGTAACCGATGACGGAAACGGTTTAATTTAAAATATCCGATATAGTTCATGTGATGAGTTCTATGATCAAATACGCTTTTGCTTCTCTGAGGCCTAATCTTTGTGAACGGTTTATGAGAATATGATTTCTTTCTCATATTATTTTTAGTTTTTTGATATTTCTACGCTTTTTTAAAAAAAAAACTTTATCAAGGTAGGTGGGGGCGTCATAAAACATTTCTTTTCGCGGCTACAGCATAAGTGCTGGGAGTTAAACTAGATTTTTTCACAAAAGTAGTAATCAAGAATTTTGATTCTACCTTTCCAAAAATGACATCGCATGCCCTCTCAAAAATTTGAGAATACGTCATGCTCTAGATGTAATCTTAAATCGTTTAGTATTTCGATGGTGCGATACCTGTCTCACAAAAGATTAAACATTGTAGCCTGTCTGATACATCAAAGTTGTCTGAAACCTTGTGTCACAGATCCCAGCATCTGTGTCTGCTGTAGCTGCTTCCAGCTCTAAGAACCGTTCTTGACATCAGGGGTTAAATTTCCAGCCCTGGAGCTCCCTCTGCTGGATGCTATGGTTCTGCATTACCTATCAGCGGCTCCACCCTCCTGCCCTTTATAAGGTAGCCTCAGGTGACAGGAAGTCGCCTGATCTTTGGGTCTTATGTGATTGCTTCCAGCCTCACTTGTTACCAGTCTGACATCTCGGTTCCTGACCCTCTGCTTGTTCCTCGGACTACTCTTACTCCTTGATCCTCGGCACTTAATCCTGGTACCTCTCCTGACTCCCCGGCTTCAGACTCTTGGCTTGTTCATCTGACTTTTCTTACTCCTAAATGCTTGGCACTACATATTCGTTCAGCAGCCATCTTGCACAAGTGCTTTCTGGGAACCGCAACCTGGGGATTACCTGCAGCCAAATCCAACTCCCTTAGCAGGGAGCTCTGGTAAATACCAGGTATCCCTTAGACTCTGCGCCCTGGATTGCACCCCTGCAACCGTGCAAGTTGATCCAGTTAGAGATGGTCGAAATTTTTTTCACAAATTCGACCATTTCGCCGGTTTCGACTTAATTGCAAAGCCCCTGAGCATGGTCATCACCAAACTTGCTGGAGATGTAGAGAAGGGTTGGGGGTATACTACAAAAAAGAAAGTAAGTCTCTAACACAAACAGTTTTTTCACAAATTAAGTTCAAAGTCAAGTAAAAAATTCAAAAATCGGAATTTCGACTTTAACTTTGAACTTAATGTATGCAAAAACTGCATGTGCTAGAGCAAAACTTTTTTTTTGATGTTTGATTGTCATTGTTACACATGTCACTGTCTGCTTGTGTGACAAAATCATTGAAAATTTTAAGACATTTCATTACATTTCTCAGTTTCTCTTTATGCTCATTTGTAATAAATCATTTTTGATCAATCTTAAAATTAGTTTCAAGTGGAATAATTCTGACCACACCTCTGAAATTGACATGTTACACAACACTGCAAAATGCACATTACTATTATCAGAATTGATAAGGTTCAAACTTAAGCTAGCCACACATGGTTCGATTTTAGCATTCAATCGACGTTTTTCGATCAAAAAAACGATCGATTGTAAAAAAAAAAGCAATGTGCTGCCCACATAGTACAATCGACGATCATTGATCGATTTTTGTCAAATCGTCAGAAAGTGATCGGACAGGTTAGAAAATTTTGCTTGATTGGTCGATTTTTTGGGCTACTTCCCTTTAACTTCCAATTGAAACTAAATAGTAAGAGGAATTCAATCGACGATTTTGGATTACTTCGATTACCTTTTCAGTGGAAATTGAACAATAATCGTACTCCCCATGTGGTGTACATCGATTAAATTAAAATCAATTTTTTTAATCGAACTACAAAATCTAATCGAACCTCGATTGAACGCTAAATTGAACCATGTGTGGCTAGCTTTACAACTAGTCTTTGCCTTGCTTCTTGGTAACCGCCTTGCAAAAGGTTCCGTTTCTTTTCATCAAACTTTTGTGATCTGACTAATTTGTTTTTTCTAAGTTCTACAAATGTCTCTGAAAACCTTGTACCACCTATCACTGCTCCCCGGTGCAAGGTGGAGAGGAGGGTTGTGTAAAAAAAAAGGTGTCAAAAGACTATTTGTTAGGGCCGGTCACGTCATTGTAAAAAAGTGCATTTCGTAAGGATCACCCTTTTATTTCAAGAACAGAAAATTGTTGTGTAAAGAAGAGATGTGTTTATTATCTCAAAAGTTACAAAATGATGCAAGGTACAACACAGAAATATCTCAACTAATCTCTGCAGTGTGTGTGTAATCCACCGAGCTATCAGCAGTTACCACATATTTATAGATATTTGATATGTCACGCCCGCTGGGTAGGCCCAGTCAATCTATACAAAGATTCATGAGGTAATGTCTTATTTGATTGACAACAACATATGGACTGCTTCATGTGACTAGTGATGGCCGAACTGCCCGCAAGGCGGACAGTTCGGCCGCGAACAAGCATGTTCGCCCTCCTTCCCGCCGGCGGACAGTACGGGTGTTCGACCCGCCCTGTCCGCCGGCGTGAAGGAGCCCTCTATTCTTCCTCCGGTGGGATCATACGCGGCGAGATCCCGCCGCAGGAAGAATGTTTCCACTGAAGACCGGGTAGAGAACCCGGTCTTTCAGTGGAAAGCCGGCTCGCACACCCGGATGTGACGTCAGTGATGTCACATCCGGTAAGCACACCAGGAACTATGCGTTCCAGGTGCCGGATGTGACGTCACTGACGTCACATCCGGGTTTTCAGATTCTAATTCCCCGCCTAGCAGCGGGGAATTTGAATCTGTCCGCGAACGGGCGGACGGCGGACTTTTTTAAAAGTCCGCTCCGCCCGTCCGCGGACGAACATGCCCGAGGTTCGGCCATCACTACATGTGACATATCCATACATTTATAGACCAGAGTATAGACAGATAAAATATATTCTATACACCGTCTAAAAGATGGAAAACAAGGATTTTTGAGGCTTATATATTTCTTACAGTAAGTCAGTGATTTCTCACCCTATATATTTGTGTCAGCTGACATTTCCCTGACTCTCATATACAATAATGTACACTGATTGCTTTGTCTTCATAGAAATGTAAAGTATGTGTCCTGAGGAAGCCGTAATACAAGTTGAAATGCTTCAACAACTTTACACTGGCCTCCGTGACCCGCAGAGGACAGTAACAGCTACTATTTGATATATTAAAATATTAGTATGTGTAAACAGATGTATTGTCTGCACAGTGTGGTATATGTGTTATTGTGCAATGTTTCATGATAATAAAGTGATTGATTTTACATTTTGAATGAAGAGTGTCCAAGGAGGCTTGCCACCTTCACATAGAATTCAGCCCTCACTGGGGTGTAACTCACTGGGATAAATATATTGTGATACATGGGCACATTTTAAATCTCCTCGTCCAGCCAGATTTAAGATTCTCCAAATGTTTTCGAGAAATAAATCTTCCACGAATCATGTGACAGCATGTATGTGTGGGTGGGATCTAGTGAGTGTAAATAAGAGGGAAAGGTGATAGTACTAGGATTCCAGGTCCTCATGGTCGAGAAGCTGGGGAATCTCAGAAATACATAGTGGTACAAAGAGGAAAACAGGAAAAGATCTAAAAACAGACTTCTATTAATCATTAATATTATCATTTATATGGTGCCAACATATTACTCAGCACTGTACAATACATTAGAGTGGAGATACAACACAACATAACATTGTCAGGGCTATGTTAGCAACAGCTTTATAAACTTTAGGAACCATAAAAATTTATAAAATGAGGAAAAGTTTGAGCGACAACATACAGGTACGGATATGACACAGGAGGATTAAAGGGCCCTGCCCGATCAGGCTTACAATATAAGAATCCCACAATGAATGTCAAAATTATAGGAAAATACATATTTAGTAATTTCAGACATTTTAACTATATTCATATATTTATTTCATCCAGTTAATATGAGATATTACATCTGAAAATATATTTTACACTTTCGCCCAGCAGGTGACGCTATCTGATAAAAATAAGATATCGGTGCAGGACGATGACTGCTGCAGTGTCAGTCCTGTTCTGTAGTCTTCCCTAGAAGCATCTGCTGATGATCAGACTATTCTACAGAAGAAACTCAACCAGCAGTGTCTGACGCCCCTCTCCCTCCTCACCTTCTTCCCTAGCAGAGTAAATCAGACAGGACTTGAAAGTCTTTAGTGACTTATTTTATTATATAAAGGAAGGTGAATAAACCTCAAGTGTTATAAATTCTCCTATACCTGGTAAGAGAAGATATAAGTGAGAAAACAAATTCCTCACTCATGGCAGGAATAAGGCTTCTCTCCTGTGTGAGATCTTTGATGTGTAACAAGGTCTGATTTCCGTGAAAAATATTTCCCACACTCAGGACAGGAACATGGCTTCTCTCCTGTGTGAGATCTTTGATGTCTGACAAGGTGAGATTTCCGTGAAAAACATTTCCGACACTCAGGGCAGGAATACGGCTTCTCTCCTGTGTGAGATCTGTGATGTCTGACAAGCTGTGATTGATCTGAAAAACATTTCCCACACTCAGGGCAGGCATACGGCTTCTCCCCTGTGTGAGATCTTTGATGTCTGACAAGATGTGATTTATCTGAAAAACATTTCTCACACTCAGGGCAGGAATATGGCTTCTCTCCTGTGTGAGATCTTTGATGTGTGACAAGATGTGATTTCTCTGAAAAACATTTCTCACAATCAGGGCAGGAATATGGCTTCTCTCCTGTGTGAGATTTATGATGTGCGACAAGGTCTGATTTCCGTAAAAAACATTTCCCACACTCAGGGCAGGAATATGACTTCTCTCCTTTGTGATATCTTTGATGTATGACAAGGTCTTTTTTTCGTGAAAATGATTTCCCACACTCAGGGCAGGAATATGGCTTCTCCCCTGTGTGTGATCTTTGATGTTTGACAAGGGTTGATTTATGTGAAAAACATTTCCCACACTCAGAGCAGGAATACGGCTTCTCTCCTGTGTGAGATCTTTGATGTCTGACAAGGCGTGATTTATATGAAAAACATTTCCCACACTCAGAGCAAGAATATGTTTTTTTTTCTGTGTGAGAAGGTTGAACTAGACAAAGTCTTTGTTTTGAAATTAAATCTCTAGGACCAGAAAATGTCTTTTCTCCCAGAATTCCAGGGCCATGTGGCACAGAATGAGGGAGCTCAGAGTCAAAGGGATCCAATGGTGTCTCTGTAATGTGAAGTCCCCCATTAAGAGGGGAGGTCTTTATCTTTCCTCCTACACAACCACTTGTGATGTCCTCATTTTCCTTTTGATAATCTGAAGATTTCTCCATGTTGAGTCCTGAAATATAAAAACCATGATCAATAGGTAAAAGGCTATGTTTCCAGGAGTTGCGTTAAGACGCGTTGTGATATGCGTTAACAATGCATTATTGACACATCCGTGTTTTTTTTTTTATTACATTTTCCTAATGCGTCAAAAATGCATACTCATGTTTTTGCCGCATTCAATCTCTATGAGTGCATTAACGCATCCATACCTGCATTGGGTCAGGCAATTAAGGCATGTGTGAAATAGTCTATTGATTTAAATTGGATGGGTCTACATCAAATGCAGGGAAATTGACACCATGAAAACATAGCATAAGTCACCGAAATTAAGATGCATTGAATTGGGTAAACTTATATGAACAAATATTAAATGTCCAACCAGCTTGGAGCAGCATTTTCTCCCCAAAAATGTTTTTCCAGTCTTTACTCCTCATCTTTCTTCTCAGCATAATTGTTTACAATATGGAAAATTGAATTACATACTTACCATATATTTCCTTTCCTGTTAATGCTCCATGTCAGTGACTGACGGTTTAGGCTCCGTCCTACTACCTTCCGATAGGCCCCTAACTATATAAGTTTAACCCCTCCTCATGGCCAGTGTTACATAACTCGCACTAAACTCCAAGTGGGAGGGTCGCACTGACGAGGAGCGTTATCAGGAAAAGAACATTACGGTAAGTATGTAATTCAATTTTCTGTATTCACGATAGCTCCATGTCGGTGACTGATGGGAAGTAACTAGCTGACACAGGAGGGATACTGCAAAATATACTTTGTTCATGAGAAGCAGATAGAACAGAGCCCCCAAAGTGCACAGTGGTCAGAGCAGCTGGATCAACATGGTAATGCATTAAAAAAGGTGGGGGCCTGATTCCCCCTGAAACAGAGACCCCCGAGTAGGTCTGAGCTTGACGATCCAGGCGGCTATGACTCGAGTTGAAGCTGCAGCACCACGACCATTGCTGAAAGGACAGACAAACAGTGAATAGGAAGTTCAGAATGCTTCTGTGAGATGGACCAGTGAGAACCAAGGCCTCCTTGGCCAGAAGGGAATAATCGCCAGGATCTGGCATGGTTCGTGTATCAATCCAAGAAGGAAGCTCAGTATAAGAGGGGTGGGAGGATAGGCATATCCCCTCACGAAGTCCCAATGAGCTAGCAAGGCATCGGTTGCTGCTGATCTCTGGCACGGCAACCTGGAAATAAAGGTTGAGACCTTATGATTG
Source organism: Ptychadena robeensis (assembly GCA_036250615.1). Taxonomy (NCBI): domain Eukaryota; kingdom Metazoa; phylum Chordata; class Amphibia; order Anura; family Ptychadenidae; genus Ptychadena; species Ptychadena robeensis. The sequence continues at coordinate 1,678,073 of CM070037.1, read as the reverse complement.
AAGGGGAAGGCAAAGAGCTCCACCTCTGACATGAACGCCCTGCGCGTTAGAGACAGGAAGGTCCGCTGGTCAAGTTCCCATTTGTTGTTGTCAAGAATAGCGTATGACAGAAAGTCTACCCTCAGATTTTCCCTGCCCGGTAGGTATGTGGCCAACACAAGTGTTGCCCACTTCAGAAGCGGAGTTAACTTCTACATCAAGCTGGAGCTCTGAGTCCCCCCTTGTTTCCGGATATAGACGACAGTGGTGGTGTTGGCGGAGAGAATCATTATGGACTTTCCAAAAAGGTACTGTTGGAAGGCCAGTAGTGCTTGGAATGCAGGCAGTTTGACACCAGGATATTGGATGATCCCATATGCCTTGAGCAAAGTGGTCCTGAACCGCGGCCCCCCAGCCCAGGAGACTTGCGTCTGTGGTCACCTGAAGCCATGAACTGAAGCTACTGCCTTCTGGTGGATGAGGGTATGAACATACATCAGGAACGTCTAAGCCTTCTGAGCGTCTGCTGGAAGAGTAGTTTCCCTGAATATACGTGGAGTTGAAGGCCCAGGAATTGCCCGAAGAAATAAGTCCATAAGACCCAAAAGCCAGAGATGCTTTTTTCTCATATTTGTCGTCATGCCCCTACTTCATTGCATCTGTCCAACACGTTTTTGAAGGAAGTGATGTCCTGACTGCAGCATCTACCAAGGGAGCTTGATCAATATGTTTAGTTTCCTCGTTCTACTACTGCCCATTTCTCCAGGATCACGTCTCAGATTTCTTCAAAAAATGGGAAGGCAAGTTCTCTCTTTTTAAGATGCTTAAAGAATCTCTTGTTCCTTGGACATTCCACTGGGTCATCCTCCCACTGAAGTGTGTCCCTAATAGTCTTTACATAGGACTGCACCATAGAAAAATCAAAACTGCTCAGACAATATTGTTGTGCTGTTTGCGCATAGGCTTCAGAATCAGAGACTTCAAATCCAGGGGCGGCCACTGGGCCCACCTGCACCGCAGAGGCAGAAGGGCCAGAAAAACCAGGTGAAGATTGAGAAAGTGCCCTGAGCTATTGCTGCACCAATTGCATCACTAGAAGGGCTAAGTTTTGGTCATCAGTTTCTTTACTCCTAAATGCCTCCATGAGGCCTAGCACTGTCCATGGGAAATAATGCTTTTAAGACTTAAGTCCGGAGAATCAAAATATGAAGGGGACCCCTGATAACGCCTAGGCTCCTGCTGTTCCCTTGAACGGTGTCAAAAGCGTGAGATTCCTGAACCCCCAGGAGGCAGTAGGCCGCAGAGAATGGAGGTTATCTCCAGTGATGTCACGCGCAGCCGAATACACATGCGCAGAGGGGAACTGTGCGTGTGCTCTAACAGACCCTCCCCCCCAATACACCACCAGGGCACCAGACTTGCAGTGGGGATCCCAATAACAGCACCATTGGAGGCCAGGCATTGGGATGTCACTGGATGGTGGACAGCCAGATGAGCACCCTCACAGATGCAGAGGATAGTGAGGAAGAAAGAGTAACACTGGCCATGAGGAGGGGTTAAACTTTAATAGTTAGGGGCCTATCAGAGTGTAGTAGGGTGAAGCCTAAACAGTCAGTCACTGACATGGAGCTATCAGGAAAGTTAGTATTAACTGTCAGTCGGGTAGTAGAGGGAATGACCTGAGAAAAGCTCAATCTGTGTTTTCATATTTGTGCTCCTGTAAGGGTGACCCAGAGCTACAGAGTTAAACCAAGGTTCACAGATTACGACTGGAGACCTGTTGTACCTCTCACACGTGGCTGCAGTGTGTAGAACAAACAAGTACACCCTGCTGTGTGTTTTTTCTGTGTTATGTGTTTGCATACTGGCAACTGAGGCGTACAGGGTTAACACTATGCGCTGCAGCGTCACTAGCCTGATGTGGCCTTTAAAAACAAAATAATATCCAGGTGATTATTACCGACCTTCTATTGGCTGATATTACTCCACCCTACTCAGGACCAGATCAGAGAGTAGAGATACAGTA
>CM070037.1:1663603-1675968 GCA_036250615.1 Ptychadena robeensis | reverse complement strand
TCTACAATCGCCTTACAGAACCGAACGTCTGTCAGTGGTCATTTCCTGCTAATACCAATTATCACTTCCTGTCTACGGTAGATACCATATCTTAAGGATATTCTTTCAATGTGTGAGTTCACGATCTCATGGAGATCACAGGTATCGTACCCCGAAGAAAATTCTCGTGTGACAGGACAGTCCCAGGGTTGTGTCTCCAGTAGATTGCGACCTCACACACTGAAAGAATATCCTTATGGTATCTCCCGTAGACAGGAAGTGATGTTTGGTGTGAGCAGGAAATGATCCGGGAGACGTGAAGCTCCGTGAGGTGATTGTAGAGGAGACATTGCTGGGACTGGCAGCAGAGGAGGTAATAACATATTATTTTATATTACACCTAGTAACCCCATCAGGTCTGTCCTTGTCCTCCATATACCATGATCTGGATGAATGAGAGCCTTCCCAGACATGGAAGTGTCATCTGTGAGGTGATTGTGGGGGAAGTGTAGAGGAGACATTGCTGGGACTGGCAGCAGAGGAGGTAATAAGATTTTATTCTATATAACTCCCAGTACCCCCGTCATGCCCGTCATCGTCCTCCATAGTCCCTGTGACACATTCTATCACTCAGGTATATAGATTGAAATGTAACCCCTTCAAGTGAGTTAGCTGTGGCATTAATAGATAAGGTTCAGTCAGACAGTCACCTACCTCCAGTGTGTGATGAGTTTATATGGATGGGACACTCTGGGATAGGAAAATGCAGTTGAACATTACCTCCAGCATGCAGACCTACCACCACTTTGTCCTGAAGGAGCTGCTTTCCGCCACTACCTCCACACCCAGTAATTTGCCCCGTCCTTCCTATCATTACATTATGTTGTCACAGATGATTGGAATTCCTATCATGTATAGTATAGTAAAAGGGAGGACTTACCTCGCGGAGGGTGTATAACACATACTGATAATCCCTGTATAATGAGGACGGGGTTTCCAGTGCTGAACATTTGATGGATTTGGGTTGGAGACTCTGGTTATTACTCTGTCCCCCTGGTCACTGAGCCTCTTATATATATTTTTTTTCCTGAACGTCTCCAAAAGTGTGAGCCCACGACTTACCTCTACAGTCTGTATCCTTGTCTACATCCAGTGGCTGCTCAGATAATTCTTCTCTATCCATCTACAGGGAAAGCTGCATAGATCACATGATCACATCAATGGAGATGGACAAGGACCAGAGTCACATGACTGGGAGGATACTAAACCTCATCCTGGAGATCATCTACCTGCTGACCGGAGAGGTGAGGAGGATTCTCACAGATCACATGATGTTGCTATGATTTAATGTTTTGCATTCTTGGTTAATTAAAGTTTTACAAATCACAAACAGAAATACAGGAGGAGAAAATGGGAAAAAGATAATATAATGCAAGAAATATTGGAATCCGGACCCTGGGGGTTCCCAGACAATTCCAGCCGGTCCCCGAGTTGTAGACATCCAAGTTAATAACTGATATATAAGAATGTTGCTCCTTCAGCTGTCTCAGTGGGCGGCTTAGTGTGTGGCTGATGGTAACCCCGGCTGGTGTTATAATAATATAATATAGAAGAATTGTACAATTCAGGGTTAGGTTATAAAAAAAATCCAAATCTTTGATGATCCCCAGGAGCACCATCAAATCTATCATAACCAAATGGAACGATAATGGCAGAACAGAAAACCTGCCAAGAGCGGAACACCCACCAAAACTCAACGACCGGCATCAGAGAGGCATCACAGGGACCTAAGGTAACCCTGGAGAAGCCGCAGAGTTCTAAAGCAGAGACTGTAGTATCTGTTCATAGGATGACAATAAGCTGTACGCTCCATTGAGTTGGCCTTTATGGCAGAGTGGCCAGAAGAAAGCCATTACTTTTAGCTTTGTAAATATGGAGGAAGGTTGGTCTAGTCTGATGAGACTTTACTGAGCTTTTCGGCCATCATAGAAAACACTATGTCTGGCACAAACCCAGCATATCACATCACCCAAAGAACATCATCCCTACTGTGAAGCATGGTGGTGGGAGCATCATGCTGTGGGGGGTTTACCAGCCGAGACTGGTCAGAGTTGAGGGAAAGATGGATGGCGCTAAATACAGGGGTATTCTTCAGCAAAACCTGTACCACTCAGTTTGTTATTTGAGGCTAGGATGGAGGTTCACCTTCCAGCAGGACAGTGACCCCAAACACACGGCTAAAGCCACACTTGAGTGGTTTAAGGGAAACCATGTAAATGTGTTGGAATGGCCTAGTCAAAGCCCAGATCTCAATCCAAGAGGAAATCTGTGGTCAGATTTAAAGATTGCTGTTCACAAGCCCAAACCATCTTGATGGAGTTGGAGCAGTTCTGCAAGGACGAATGGGCAGGGATCCCAGTGGTGAGATGTGGCAGCTCATAGAGACTTATCCACTGTGACTCTGAGCTGTGATTGGTGCAAAAGGTGGCTCTACAAAAGATTGACTTTAGGGGGGTGAATAGTTATGCACATTGACCTCTGTTATTTTTTCCTATTTGTTGTTTGCTCTCCCATGAATATGCTAATGAAGGTCATATCATTCGGAGTCTATTAAGCCATTATTAGAGGAGCATAGGAAGAGTCACCAAACACATGTAAAAGCACATTGCCACAGTAGTAGCAGCACCGGCCTTTGTGAAGGTATGTACAGCGTGACTGGAGGGGATACAGAAGTAACCTGAGAAGATAAACCCTGAGAGCTGTGTATGAGCTGCTCACTGTGTACATCACATTCTATATTATACTATACAAATTGTATTGAAGTGTCATAGAGATAAAATATTTTGTGTTACAATGAAACTCCTGGATGGCATTGTGTCTCGGAGGTCTTCTGATCAGTGACATCAGTCTCGGACATCTGTGATGATTAGTTTGCCAGGTGAGAACAATGAAAGGAAAAACATTTAAAGAAGGATGTTCCACATTATTAAGCAGGTCACCATTTTCCAGCAATATGTGGAAGAGAAAGGATCTCTGCTGCAGAAAGTGTGAACTAGTTGAATATTTTGGGCAAGGTATGAAATCCGCCGAACATGTCATCACAACGCAGCAAACAGGTATTGAAGCTGCTGGTGCCTCTGGAGTCTCCGGAACATCACGGTGCCAGACCCTCCAGAGGATTGCAGTTATGTAAAAACCTTCGTTTCACCCCCCTAATCACTGACCACAGAGACATCTTCAGGGGGCTCAGAACTACATGGAGACTCATTTTCAGTCTTGTTACTGATGAGTGGCGGGCAACCTCGGATGGTCCAGATGGATGGAGTCAGTGGTGCATGCCGATGCACAGAATCGCCGGGGGAATCTGGCGGCCAGGTTAGTTTCTCGGGACACACACCAAGGAGGTTAATTTCAGGAGACGGAGCACGTAACGCACACCCCCTGTGTTTTTGGCAGGATACTCTGTTTCTCCTCTGCTCTCTTCTCCCCTCTAAACATCGCCTTTGTCACCAATAACGCCAGCGATGTGGACTGGGATACCAACACCCTCCATGGATTGTAGGCTGCAGCTAAATAGAGAACCACTTTAGGTCCATATGCAAGTTGTACCAATACAAGCTCGGGCAGAGTTTGTTTAACATACTCTGAGCGTAGCTGGCCTCCTCTTTACCGCAATGCTCAAATAGCGGGCATGCGCCATGGAGATGTCATACCAATGTGTCCATAACACCTGCCCTCTTTTCAGTGTGGACCTCTGAATATCAAAGAGTGGGTGTTACACCGCCACCAACATAAGAAACCATGGCAGGAAAACTACATGACCAGTCATATAGCATGCAGAGGTAGATTGTGTATCACTTTGGCTGTGTTACAGGTTGTGCACAGTCCTAGATGGTGACGCAAAGTAAGTGTGATGAAGGGGGGATGAGGAGCTAAAGAGGAGGGAATATCTATAACACAGCATGCTAGGAGATAACTATGTGCAGAGTAATGTGATGTCACAGTGGGTGGTGTACAGAGTAGACCCAGGGAGGTGGATGATCGCTGGTTGCTCACTGGGTTGTGGAGAGTCTCCATCAGTAGGGAATCTCTGGCAGGAAACTTGAGGCTGAGAGCCAAAGAATCGGTGGAGAGTCCTGCAGGGCTTTTTTTATTTTGCTTGTGTGTGTCCACCCTCTAGAAACGTTAATAGCTGGATTGTAGGAGTTTTGTTTTTTATCAGGCCATATACACTGCTCTCATCTGTATTAATGGGGTAAGGAGGATTCTGGGAGGTCACATAATATTTCTTTTGCTTTTCCATACAGAGATTTCCTCTTCTGATGTCTGGTGATCATATGACCATCACAGTGCCTTGTGACTCACTAAATTTACTTGAGGGACACAACAAGAAGAAAATCCTAGATGTCACCTACAAGATGATTGGTCTGCTGACAGGAGAGGTGAGCAGGGAATTGTGGGACATTATTCAGTAACAGACGCGGGATGGATGGTGACTGTATCATTCTGTGTGTCAGGTTCACATAAGGGGTCAGGTGCCCAACCTGCAGCCCCTGAAACCTACCTGTTAATGGAAAGGGCATAGGACCTCACCTGTCCACTGATCCCCCGCTGACAGGTCCTCGTCTGAGATCTTCCTAGAGTGAGAAGAGGAGGAGAGGCGATAAACTTAACTGATGGTGCCTGAATCTCTCACCTCTCCTTGTATGATATATATTGCGGAACATAACCTGAGAAAAGGCTTTGATGTTATCTATGAGGCACATATATGACGTGGTGTATATGACGCAAAATGTGCATTACCATTCTACAGTGTTCCCTAATGCTTGAAGTATAATTTAAAACATAAACAATGTCTTCTTGCTCTGTCTCCTATCCTTTTTTTATTATAAAATGCTTATACAAGTCAGTTTAGATTGAAAATGTTATGTGCGGCCCTTTAGTGATTCTGAGGGCCGCACTTGTGGCCCTCCATATCAACTTAGTTGGCCACCACTGCTATAAGGTGTCAGGATGTCTCTGTCTCTTCTATGTTCAGGGTGGAAAACAAAATGACTATAACACGGTTATTAAAGAAGAGTGTAAGGAGGAGGATGAGGAGTACGGTGTGATGGAGACACCTAATAACAGGAACCCACCAGAGAGATGTCCCCGTCCTCTGGATTCTCAGGATCCCACACAGGAGGGTCACACCATCCCTCACCATGATCAGGTAGGTGATTCACCATCATTGATCACTATACATAAACCTGTTTGTTACAATAAATATTTTATTATACATTACAGAGAGCAAACCTCAAGGATGATAATATCGTTATTAAACAAGAATATAAGGAGGATGAGGAGTATAGTGTGATGGAGGAGTTCTCAGATGGACATAAGGATCTGATGGAGACCCCTAATAACAGGAACCCACCAGAGACATGTCCCTGTCCTCTGTATTCCCAGGATCCCACACAGGAAGGTCACACCATCCCTCACCATGATCGGGTAGGTGGAATTGAGGCTCCAATAATGTGACTGAACACTGTGAGCTGTGAAAATATTCTGATATTTAGAGATGTTATTATCTGACATTCTGTTGGTTTAGGGTGAAGATCTGAGGATCATTAAAGTTGAGGATGAAGTAGAAGAGACGTATGTAAGTAATGATCAGCAATATTCGGAGGAGGCTCGGATGATTAGGACATTCATAGAGGAGGAACCCCCTACAGAGATCAGCACGGGTGAGACATTGTACATTCTACATTATCTCTGCTCTGCTACTGCTCACTGATTGGTCCTGAGTGGGATGGAAGGATGCCATTTTTCATGGCACAAAAAGCTGTTTCCTGGGTAAATCTGTACACTGTACTCCGCTGTGACTGCCAGCTCTCCTTTTGGCTCACTACACACAGCCGATGTCAATTAGAGGCTGGCAGTGTGTACGGGGGAAAGCAACGCCCCCTCCATTAACATGGAGGTCTATGGCCTATGGCACCATACCCCCTTCGGCGCAACCAATGGCGCCGAAGACACGCGGCCGTAAAAGCTCTGTGACCTTACGGAGAGCTGACGATTGCGTCTGATCCCGGTACGGGTGCAGTTTTATCCAAGATCAAACTGCACCTGTACTGGCTTCCAACGTAATGCCCCGGAGGTTAAAGCTTTTTTAACAATTGTGTTTGACCAGAAACGTAAGAAGCATCCTAAAGACTGAATCCTACTTATACCTATTTACCATAGTTTTTATATATATATTTCAGGGCTCACCATGGAGAAACCCTCCAAGAATCATCTCTTTTTATCACCAGATTTTCAGATGGAAGATGAAGACATCACAAGAGATTGTGTAAGAGGAAAGATAAAGACATCACCTATTAATGGGAGACCCCACAGTGCAGAATCACCATTAAATAACTCAATGCTCCCTCATACTGTGCAGGATGGGGCCGGAATTCTGGAAAAGACCTTTTCTGGTCCTAAAGATAGAAAAGGTTTCATGTCTAAACAAAGACTTTCTGTAGTCCAGAAGCCGTATTCCTGCCCCAAGTGTGGGAAATGTTTTTCACGGAAATCAAACCTTGTCACACATCAAAGATCTCACACAGGAGAGAAGCCGTATTCCTGCCCTGAGTGTGGGAAATGTTTTTCACAGAAATCACACCTCCTCAGACATCAGAAATCTCACACAGGAGAGAAACCATATTCCTGTGCTGAGTGTGGGAAATGTTTTTCAGAGAAATCAAGCCTTGTCGGACATCAAAGATCTCACACAGGAGAGAAGCCGTATTCCTGCTCTGAGTGTGGGAAATGTTTTTCATGGAAATCAGCGCTTTTCATACATCAAAGATCTCACACAGGAGAGAAGCCGTATTCCTGCCCTGAGTGTGGGAAATGTTTTTCAGAGAAATCAGTCCTTGTCAGACATCAAAGATCTCACACAGGGGAGAAGCCAAATTTCTGCCCTGAATGAGGGAAATGTTTATCAAAATAATAACTCTTTGATAGACCTGCATGTGGGAAATGTTTTTCACTGATATATTCTCTTACCAGCCATAAGATAAGTTAGTAACAGTCACTGCTGGTTGAATTCTTCCTGCAGCATTGTCTGATCTACCCTGAACAGCAGTAGCTTCAAGGGAAGACATTGTGTTGTGAGAAAGGATCTAAATAGTACTTGGAAGTAATGAGCAGGGGAGATCAGCCTACACACCAGGACTGACAATGTCATTGCAGCAGTCATCATCTTGCACAGGCATCTTCATTTCAGACAGCGCCACCTGCTGGTGTAAAGTGGAAAATATACATATTTTTTTATTAAATTTCTTTTTTCCAGATGAACACTAAAATGTATTGATCATTATAAGAAACTTATTATAGATAACTCATGAGTATTTTTTTTCCCTCAAATGTTCTGAGATTATTTTTGTGCTGATTGATAACAGTCTTCAGATTTGTATTATTTTGCTTTATTCCTCTTTCTAACACTATTAGATGATTCCCTCATACTAGATTCCCCAGCTACCCGGGAGAACCTGGAATCCTTGTACTATCACCTTTCTCTCTCATTTACACTCACTAGATCCCGCCCACACATACACCCTGTCACCTGATTCATTTAAGATGTATTCCTCTTGAAAACATTTGGAGAAACTCGATCTGGCTGGACGGGGCGATGTAAAATGTGTGTGCAATTTTATTAGTGAGGGTCCAGGGGGATCAGCATTCTCTGTTAAGGTAGGATACCCAATCTCCACTGTGGTCTTCAGAGACACGATATACCTAGCTGACCTTGGTTGCCCCCAGGATTTCAGCACACAAAGCACCCTACCTGAGAGCAGAGACTGATGAAACCCTCCCCAGGGAGCAATTCCAGAAACACAGCGGAAGTCATACACCGGAGATCAGTCCAATGCAAGTAGTGGCCAAGGGGTTATCAGAAGAGGAGTCCCAATACACAACAAAGGTCAGTAAGGCAGCAAGCAGAGTCAGACAGTGCAAGATCAGAAACCAGAGCCAACAAGGTAGCCTTACATGGACTGATTTTAACAACGATCGACCGTTTAAATATCGTCAAAAAGCGGTTGAAATAGGACATCAGAAGGTTGGCTGTTAGTAAAGTACAGTGGATCAAGGCAAAATTGAATGAGTTTTTATTTGTGAACAATTTTCACGAATGTTCTTTCTGTTCTCATACAGAACATTCAGCCGTCCAGGCATTACGTTGTGATGCATGTGACACACTAGGTATTATTGACTCGTTTTTGACACATCGGGTTGTTTTTTTACGCTGCTTTAACATGGCCAATTTTTTTTACAATACCATTTATTGAGGGATTTTTTTACAACAAAGTAGCAATGAAGAAGAAGTTAATTGTTCTAGTAACAGTCCGCGAATGCCAGGATCACTTTAAACAAGAGGATCACATGGTCAAATTTATGACAATGACGATACCTCTACCCATGCTGCTGTGGAACACAGGCTGGCAGATCTGCATGACAAATATGAGGATCTTGAAAATTGGTATATTCAGACTTTCGAAACTTACAAAGCCACTGATGTAATGTATGCACCATCGACCTACCCAAGGCGCTTGGCATCCCAACTACATGCAAAGTTGAAGGATTGGAGCCTCAAACAGCAGATCCAAAATGCCACGTTCCGTCATAGGGCATAACCTTGACTTCAAGAATCGTTCAGCGATCCTACGCAACTACCGTGATCAGAAGGGATTGCGCGTTAATGACTGTAAGCTGTTGCTCTTTGCGAACTACTCGGTGGAAGGGTTTCACCCCCATCTGCCATTCCGCCGCAAGATTCACTTTGTTCTGCAGTGTCCGGCCATCCTGGGAGTTCACCGACAAGATGGAACGGTTAACCACCTGTACCATGCAAGCAGAGGCGGAAGCTTACCTGCAATCTCTTGGAGATGGTCCTTGGCAATCGCCTCCAGCTGCACCCTCCCCAAGCAAAGCCTCCCAGGACCGCTGATTCTGGCCGTGTATGCCATTTATGCTGAACTGCCAGTTATACAACATCCTGTTGGGTGGGAGGTTGTTTACACTGTGCGTCCTGTTCCGTAATCTGCTATTTGGGGGAATGTTTACTTGAATTCAATTCTATTGCCTGTTCAGGGTGAGAGGGGGGTTACCGGGGTGGGAGTGATCGCTGTCTTTGACATGGACCACCTCGCACATTGACCACCTCGCTGTGGCTTAAGCCACAAAATATTCTGGATAGTGAAAGGGTTTTCTGTGCAGTCTACTCATAGGGAAATAAGGAAGTTCCAGACATGGGGATCATCTCTTGTGATGATCTTACAGGATTCTTAGAGATAATTGTTTATGTTCATTTATGTTCTCTCCTTACAAATCACTTGAACGATGGAAATCACGGGGCTCCCTCTTCAGGTACCTCTTGGTATTACCTACCACCATTGTAATATACAGAGCTCCATTGATCTCCTTTCCAAAGAAGGTGCCTCGCTCAGCTGGGATGTTCACCTTCCCTTTATATATAAGGTTTACCTATACTGATTTACCTTTAATGCTCACCTATGCCCCTGCCTTACTCATTTATAGTGATGATCGCGAATATTCGGATTCCGAATGTAAATTGCGAATATCGCCAATTGGGAAATTCGCGAAGATGGTGAATATATTGCCGAATATTCGCAATTCCGGACATTCGGTATTTTTTTTCCCATTACACATGCCTCTCAATGCAAGTGGAAGAATGGGAAGGCTGCAACAAGAGCCTAGCAACACTCCCTGCGACCATCAAGAATTTTTAAATCCAAAATTGGGGGTCATGCCTATATACGGACTATTGCGAAAATCGCAGTTTGAAAATTTGCGTAAAAATTCGCAATGTAGAATATTCCATTTTTTTTTCCAACACGCCCCTCAATGCATGTGAACGAATGGGAAGGCATACTTAACAAAGTTAGGTTAGTTGATGTACTTACAGTCATGACCATCTCCCTCTCCTCAGAGTTAAAGTTCCTGCTAACCATTTTTGGAGTTTTCCAAGTTTTCAGCACAGCAGCACTTGTTCAGCTCACTCAGGATTCAGGTAGCAAGTGAAAACGCTGGAACCGCAAGGCAACCACTAGGCACGTGCACACTATGTGCGCGTGCCCATCTTACACGCTAATGGCGTACACGCCATGTTAAACATATATTGCGCACGCAATATTCGCAACACAAACTGGCCATATTCGCAATTTTCGGATATTGCCGAATGTGAATATTTACCGAATATCTTCCGAATGTCTTTCCAAATATTCGCAGCATGCCGCGAATCCGAATGTTGCCTATGCCACTCATCACTACTCATTTATACATTGGTCTAAAGACATGGATGAGGGGAGGTGGGTGTCAGTGGACATAGAGCTCCATGACACAAAGTTATCCTTGATTAACTCATAGATAGGGCCCTTCTCCTTGGTGGAGACTTTAATGCAGTCTCTGTAACATCTAAGCACCACTTTTATGCGGGTGCTTAACGTATCCAATCGTTGCCCCCACAGGACGCTAATCTCTTTCACCTCATTCAAGCCACCGTGGTGACTGATGTTTGGAGGCATCTACACCCCTTTCCCAGTCCACAACTTATTCTCACGTATTGACTTTCGGCTCTATTACGGCATATTACTAAAGCTAATATAGAGGCAATTGTCATATCCGACCATGCAACTGTTTGCTTACTCATTCGTGACCTGGGAGCACCTGAACGTACAGGTAACTGGCGTTTCCCGTCCTATTTACTGCACGATGATAAATTTAAGACCGAATTGATCCTATGGTGGTGGGAATACACTGCCTGTAACAAAGAGCATATGGAGCAGCCGGTCTTGTTTTTGGAGACAGCAAAAGCCGTCTTGAGAGGTAAAACCGTAGCGTATGCTATCTTTTTGAAAAAGAATATCCTGCAGCAATATGCGTCTTCCTGCCTAGTGGCAAGACAAGCCTATACAAAGTATAAATCGGCTCTTGCTGACTCCAACAAGACTCTGTGGCTCCATTGTAAACAAACTGCTGACCACTGGATTGCGCAGTATGATGAGCATATCTGATACACTAAACATGCAGAGCTGTTTCGTAATGGTAATAAGTCTAGCTGTCTCCAGGCAAACCTGATAAAAACTCGCACACCCGTATACATCATACTAAGCTCCGCACCGCATCTGGTCAGACCATAATCGTCAATGACAGTATAGCTAGAGAGATGCAGGCATTCTTTACAAATGTATACTCCCCTCAACTGTATGATGATTTTGAATGCGCCCCTCACAGTGAAAGAAAATACAAACGGTCATGCGCCATTTACCCAATGATAAAGCCCCAGGCCCGGACAGGTTTACTGCAGAATTTGAGTGACCAGGGATAGCCCATTCTAAAGAATCTATATAACTCTGTATTGGAAACAAAAAGGTATCCTCCTACTGGAAACAAGGCTTTCATCAAGCTACTACCCCAACCTGGTAAAGATCCTCTCCTCCCGTGTTCTTACCACCTATATCCCTTCTTAATCTGGACGTAAACATTTTTTCCAAGATCTTTGCCAACCGCTTGGCTACTTTTCTTCCTAGACTTGTATCTGATGTGCAATCAGGATTTGTTCCTGGACGATCAGGGGCTTGCAATACTAGGAAAGTGCTGCTAGCTATGGAATACTACCGACTCCGGAATTATTATCATCACAGGCCTTGTTGATGTTGGATGCTGGAAAAGCGGTTGACAGCATCAACTGGCTTTGGATGCAGTCGGTACTGACCCATATGGGCTTTCAGGGTCCGTTCATGCATTACTTAGAGGCAATGTACTCTACCCCAAAAGCCTCTTTGCTACTACCAGAAGCAGCTGCCCAGCCAATTCCCCTGCATAGTGGCAACGGTGCCCCTTCTCTTATGCTCTTTAATCTTTCCTTAGAACCACTAGCCTTTCTTCTCATGCAGTCTAATGCTCTGCGGGGGTTGCAGATAGGTTCCCGAGAAATTAAAGTAGCACTGTTCACTGATGATATTTTGTTGTTTCTGGCCAATCCCAGAAAACAAGTTCCGTTCCTGATTGATACTCTGAAAACATATGGTTCCTTTTCTGGATTACGCATCAATTATAACAAAACAGAATTGATGTATTTGAGTAGTATACTTTCCCCCATTGTTACCCACACCTCCTGAGGCGACAGGGGGACCGGGATCCGGGAGAGGAGTCTACGTCCGAAGAACCAGGTTTTCCACCCAGAGCCCCCCTAATGGGAGATGGGCCGATGCCCCTTGAGGGGACACAGGTGGTGTTTCCGCGGCTGGTAGGACGAGGTCTCTCCCTTCTCCAGGATTCCCAAAATGCAGGAGGGTGGCAAGGGCTGGGCTGCCCCTCAGTGAAGGTTGGCACAGGAT
>CM070037.1:1647199-1663503 GCA_036250615.1 Ptychadena robeensis | reverse complement strand
GGGGGGTAACACCCATAGAGCAAAGCTGGGCAAGTATAAGCCCCTTTAAGATCCAAGATTGGGCCGTCACCTATCTAGGTATAGTAATACCCAAGTGTAGTACTCATTTATATCATCTCAACTTTCACCCCATTATAGAAGATTTTCTTGGAATTAAAAAGATGGCAACATTTTCCCATCTCCCTTCTGGGACGGTGTCACCTATTTAGGATGGTGGGCTTCGCCAGGCTACTTTACCCTTTACAACACATCCACCTACTACTTAAACACTCTGACCACATTCCTCTGGTGAGGCAAAAAAGCTAGAATTTCTTTAGCCAAGCTTCAACGCTCTGTAATAGATATGGGAGATAATGTCCCCAATATCAGACACTACAATTTAGCTTGTATTTTTCACCATGTCAAGGACTGGGTCAACAACACCGTGTACTACACCGATGTCCACCTTGAATCACAACTTTCATCCCCATGGTCTCTTAGCAGAATACTACATACCCCCCTGCGTCTCCTCTCAATACATATTAAAGGTAGTCAATTTGTATCTTGACACTATGTAAGGAGAGAACTGGGTAAGTTGGTTAGAATAGATCAGTTTTGTATGTTAATAAGATTCAAGTGGGGTACGCTCTGCTTATAGAGATTGCAGGGACACTGCTAACCTGCTGCAGATGGGCAGACGAAGGGTTGCGCTACATCTGCTCCTTTTCCATTTGCTCTTATTGTATTACTGTGGATCAGTAATTTTTTCTTAGTGTTTTGGACTTCCTTACTACGATGGCAATTGTTCTGTTACAGGATTGAATCGTTGTGCAGGATTAGTGAATTGTGCCCCGTGTATGTAATGTATACTCTGTTGTAATAAAAAAGTTATAAATAAACGAATTAAAAATTTTTTTATCCAGGTAGCCCAAATATCGTAGTAGGCTTTATGACCGGTTCTTTGTGTGATAGTGAGCTCTTCCATCAGGTGGACTTTGGAGGATCCATTCGGGAATAGTAGGAACAGAAGTTTTCTTTCAGTGTAAAGGGATGAGACCTGTGGCCACGATCAGTAAGTGTGGGAGAATAGATCGCTTGTACTTCCCTATAAGCCATCCTGTGTTATGGAACAAGATGACCCACGGAGCATCACGTATAGTTATAGTAGTCATGTCATTAATGTGATGAATAATGTGAATCCAGAAGCCTCTTATTGGTGCGCGTTCCCACCAGATATGTGAAGGGTAACCTCTTGCAGTAACATCTGCAACACATTGGAGAGTGGTTGGGATCCCATCTGGGAAGCTGCACCGGGTCTCTATACCAGTGAGTTACAAATTTAAAATTGGATTCCACTACGATGGAGTAAATAGAGGAAGAGTGAACAAGGGTCACAATCTTAGATCTCTGAGTGTCTGAGAGTGGCGGAACTCTAGTTCCCAAATACAAAAATAGTATGGGGGAAGGAGGAACCTAGAGCTGTCAGGGTGCTATAAATTGCTGAAATACTCCTTGTAAGAGGGGTGGACGAGTGAAATAGCTTTTCAATTGGATTTCTGTCTAGTGTCAACCTATGATCTGATAAAGACCGTACAATGTGGATGACTTGAATCCGTCACCAGAAATGTGCCTGTGGGAGGTCCCACTCTTAAGTACCTCGAATGGTCTAAGACCTTTGTCATCACAGACCTGGTTTAGTCACAGGTTACCTTTCCCACCTCAATGTTTGAAATGACTGGTGTCCATGCCTGGGGGGAATTGAGGGTTTGAGACCAGGTGCAGAAGGGGGGAGTCATACTTCCACCAATTTCTCTTCCAAGTGGAATCCCATGTCTGCAAATTGAGCATGGTTATCAATTATTTGGTGTACAACATGCACCTATGAGACGGCTTTATTCAGAGCAGAGCTCCCAGCTTGCCTGCCTGTGATTCTTCAAGTAGACGAGTTTGACCGTGCATCATTTGCTCCTTTTGGGCGGGAAATGATAAATTTGGCATGCATGTATCCCTCATATTGTACTAGATACCCACCAACTTTGATGGTCCTAGTTCCCCCAGGATCATATACAGATACAGAGGCTCAAAGTCGCGTTTCCAAAAGTGCAGTGTTTGTGCTGGATGTAGCCCAGGTCGGGTTCTTCAGACTCAGAACATTTGATCTGGTGCGGCTCCTTGTCCAAAGGGACTAACTTTTTGCATGATAAAAAAAGTCATCTTTTTTTAATACACACTCTAAAAACGCTGAATGTTTTTGATGAACGGTTCCTGGAGAAAAATGTGCGTGACTTTGGGAGCACTTCCAGCACAGTTCATGAAGTGCCTGGACCCAGTGGTCACTGTTCTCCATAACCAAGGGTGCTAATATTTACAATTCAAGTGTATGGGCATGCAAAATATATTGGCAATTTTACACAATGTAACAAATCCCGGAAGGAGATCATGGATACACTGTTGCTGAATCACAGTCCATTTTTATTGGCGGACAGGTGAGTATGTCCACAGTTATCTCGGGTTGAGTTCAATATGTATGATCAATGAAACTCAACCCGAGATAACATGGGCAGAACGCTCAGTAGGTTAAGCAAGTATTGGTAAATTGCAAGGGGCCAACTTTACTTTTCAGTCTTAGCTTTCCCTGGTCCCAGGTATAGGGCCCAACCCATAAGGTACTATGTTACAAACATTTGGCTAAGGCAGGTAGTGGCAGTGGCAAACCCTCCCCTATCAATCATATTTATACACTGTATGACAAGTTAGCACCTCTCCTGTACTGGGCAGGACCCTACAGGGATAACATCTGTCTCATTGTCAAAGTAAAATTAGTTTACAGAGTACTTCAGGTGCAATGCAGTTTACAGTCCTCTACATGGCCCCCTATGGGGAGACCTGGTTGTGATACTTGTTGTGTAAGGGAATTCACTGAGATTAGCAATGATTGTGTTAATACATTTTCTGTGTTAATACATAAGTTCATCACATCACATGAGAGGTGCCTTCCTCCGAGGCAGATATAAATATAATTTATAAGAGGGGCAATAGATCCATGCCTGCTGACGTCTGCTATGGAAGCGTGTGTGTTCACCAGCTTGTCTGCCACACAGTTTAATGATCTGGGCTAGTGGTAGAGCTGGACAGACTTCTCCTGTAAATTGAGCTCTGGAAAGTCACACACCTTTTCATTTGTAGTTGTAACTTCTCTCTGGGCTCAGAGACAGCATAAAGAACTGTATACTTGCTACTAGCATAGAAGAACCCATTATGTGTAGACATTCTATAATTCACAGAGGCCTGTGTATGGGTTATAGCATCCTAAATTAATCTGGTAGCAAAGAGAAGCTTTACACTGCCAGATACAGATAATCAGTCAGACTTCTAAAAGCTTCCCTGTTAGGAGTCACAGAAAGGAGAGCAGAGGCTTAGTTGGTGTCCCTGAACTTGTTAAACACCTCAGAGCTGGCTAAAGCCCCCCATAGACAGGCAGACTCCTCCATACAACTTTCATGAGACCTACCAACAACTATGTAGTATAGTGACCTCCCTGATAGAATACATAGTGATTGGAAGGTGTAGAAAGGTCCTCCTATTACATGGTTTTGGTAGAAAAAAAGTTGGTTGTACAGAAGTTGCATGGAGGAGTCTGCCTGTCTATGGGGGGCTTTAAGGAACAGTTTATTGAGTGATTGGCCACCAGGTGGGTAAGGTCCATTTTGCAAGATCAAAGCCCCCCCAACCTACAGTTCCATGAGCTTTTTAAGAAGGCGGTAGTCTGCCAAGTGCAGATTTGGACAAATCACCAATGGGATGGTAAGGGGCCCTTTTCGGAGCCCCTTCGGTTGTGGTGCAAGTACAGATTACATGCCTACAAATAAAGCTTCCCTTTTTAAGACACTGAACCTAGTGTGGCAAGGAGTACTGTTTGTCATATTTTGCCACTCCTCCACTATGCCTTTCATGTGGCACTTAGGACAGCCATAGCAGAGTGGGGTGAGCCAGATTATTAGGAGTTTCACGTCAAACAATTTGTAGCTAAAGTAAACATGCTTACTTCTTCCCAGATGAATGCAGTAAAACAGTTGCTAGACAAATAGCCAGAGGTGTCCTCACAAGGAGATCATGGCCTGGAGAGCAGCAACAGGTTAGAGCAGGAGATCCCCACCACAAGGTGTCTCCATCACACCTATACACGGTAATATTACACCTGAAACACAAAGGAATTTGTGGAATGCAATTAGAAAAAACACGCTGGCTACACACAAACGTAGTATGGATGTCACTTCTACACAACTATGCCAAGACTCTCAGATAGGAAGATAATTTCTCCAACTAAAAATTACTGATGTGATACCGACTAGGGATGATAAATCCAGACACTCTGAACTTATAGATAACTTATTTAATTGATAATGTGCACTTTTATCAAACACACTTGTTTATCATAAGTTATCTTAACTGTAATCTCTGCAAAGAGGCAGATGTAAACTAGGTATCACCTCATTTCTGCTCTGGAGCTATAAAGGTAAAATATTTCTTACCAAGAATCAGGATCGCTCTGTAGAAAGAAGCGTCTGCTAGGGCTTGATGGAATAAAGTTTCCTTCTGTTGTTCCGCTTTTTTCTTTCTCCCACTTTTTTTTCTTCTTTCTCTTTCACCCTGTGCATACCTTTCAGTAATAAAGTTTATCTAAAGCACATGCTTACTGATTTCAGAATTCTCCAATTATCTTCAAGTAAAGGGGTGTGTCCCTAGATAAGAGGTAGGCAGGCCTTCAGCTAAGATGTCAAGATTAACCTTTTCTTAGCTGAAGCAAGCTGAATGCCATGTGGCGCTTTGCCACTGGATGGCAGTATTGATCAACGAATAAATATCTTAATAAACATAATTAAATCTTAATATACCTTTGACCTTTAAGGCTAAAAACCATGAATGGAGAGAGAAATCCTGACACCTTTACTACCAGGACACAGACAACTAGGTGCCTTTTTAGACATTCTCACCCAATGATGTATTCATACCAGACAGTATACAATGGACATCTTTGCTTATAGTAACATGAATATAATTTAAGTGACAACACAGATAAGTTTTGTTCAAAGATGTACCAGGGACTGACTTCCTCTCATGCTATGTGAGAATGAAGTGGCCCACGTTCCCTGAACTGAAACTTCAGCTTCACGCTGTATTGACCTTTATGCACACTTAATACAGCAGTGATACAAAATGGAGAAAAGGTATAACTATGGCTTCTTACTATATGCAGATATATAATACTAGAAAATATTATTAATGTATATAAATGCTATATCCCATATGAAAATGACAGTGATGATGTTGTGGGGTGGAAAATTGAAAATTTTGTATGGCATTGTAATAGGTTGAATACAAACCTGTATCCGATATAAAGCAATACAAGTTAGGCTGAGTCTATGACGGACGTCATAGACACGACTGCTTGACATCCAGATTGCCGATGATTTAGACATGTTTAGAGCCATGTTAATTGATGAGTTGGCGTTACCATGCTCTATCACTTTGAATTGATGTTCGATTTCAATAATTTTTGGTTGATATTTAACCCCCCTGCCGTTCCCGACGGCACCATCTCGTCCAGATCTGTCCTGTCAGTACTGCACTGGACAAATTGGGACGTCCGAGCCCTGGCAGCCTATACCTACAGTCTTGCACTGTCCTGGTGGCTCTGATGTGACAAGGAGACTGTGTGACAAGATGTAGAAAACTGTTTTCAATGTGGTTCACTTTGCAGATGTGCCCCTGTAGGTAACCTAAATGGAACTGTACTGGATACAGTGATAACTGTATCCAATACAATTCAAAGTAAAAACATTTTTTTTGTTATAAACAAATATAAATACATACGGTTTTGAAATATATCATACAAAAGAAGAATTTAAAAAATGTATATAATTTAAATAATACCTTTTATTATTTTTTTAATTTTTACATATTTGTGTTTCAAACATTATTATATTCAGGATGTCTACTTGACCCTTGTATGGACATATTTTGTGAAGTTACTGGCCTACAACATGAAAAAATTCCATTAAAGTCTATGGTGCACATTTGGTATGGAAATCTGGACCCCACAAGATCACTAGGGAGGTTAAATGGCCGATCGAATGTTAAAATCCACCCGTGTATGGCTTCCTTATTGGCTCTATCTGACTCTAATCTGCTTGCTGCCTGTACTGACTTCTGCTGTGTATCTGGACTCATTGCCCCGTCCAGCCAGACTCGAGTTTCTCCAAATGTTTCCAAGATAAATAAATCTTCCATGAATCATGTGACAGGGTGTATGTGTGGGCGGGATCTAGTGAGTGTAATTGAGAGGGAAAGGTGATAGTACAAGGATTCCAGGTCCTCATGGGCGGGTAGCTGGGGAATCTCAGAAATATTAAGGGGAATCATCTAGTAGTGTTAGAAAGAAGAATAAATAAAAAGAATAAAATAGTACAAATCTGAAGACAGACTTTTATCAATAAGCTCACAGAGAACCTCTATATTATAATATTTATATTATCTGGTAAATATGAAAAAATACATCTAACAATGCATTTTACACCTTTCCCCAGCAGGTGACGCTGTCTGATGAAATGAAGATTTCTCTGCAGGATCATAACTGCTGCAGTGACATTGTCAGTCCTGGAGTGTAGTCTGATCCCCTCTACTCATCGCTCCCAAAAACATTTATATTCTTTCTCATCCCAATGTCTTCCCGTGAAGCTGCTGCTGTTCAGGGGAGATCAGACAATGCTGCAGGAAGAAGTCAACCAACAGTGACCGTCACCCACACCCCTCAATTCCTAGCAGGGAAAGTAAGACAGGGAGTATCAGTCTTTAGTAAACATCGATTTATTTATGATATAAGTGAAAAAACTTTAAGACTTCAGTTTTCCTATGGCTGGTAAGAGAAAATATCAGTAAAAACACTTCCCACACTCTTTCATAACTGACTGAGATTTCAGTGAAAAATATTTCTATACTCTATACTAAACTCCTGTGTGAGTTCTTTGATGTCTGACAAGGGTTGATTTCAGAGAAAACCATTTCCCGCACTCAGGACAGGAATACGGCTTCTCCCCTGTGTGAGTTCTTTGATGTATGACAAGGTATGATTTTCTTGAAAAACATTTCCCGCACTCAGGGCAGAAATATGGCTTCTCTCCTATGTGAGATCTTTGATGTTTGACAAGGCTTGATTTATCTGAGAAACATTTCCCGCACTCAGGGCAGAAATATGACTTCTCTCCTGTGTGAGATCTTTGATGTTTGACAAGGTTTGATTTATTCGAAAAACATTTCCCACACTCAGGGCAGGAATACTGCTTCTGTCCTGTGTGAGATCTTTGATGTATGGCAAGGGTTGATTTTATTGAAAAAAAATTTCTGCACTCATTGCAGGGATACAGCTTCTGTCCTTCCTGAGATGGGAGAACTACAGAAAGTCTTTGTTTAGAAATGAAACCTTTTGGATCAGAAAATGTCTTCTCTCCCAGAATTCCAGCACCATCCTGTACAGTATGAGGGAGCTCAGAGTCAGCCAATGGTGTTTTAACACTGTGAAGTTCCCTATTAGTAGGTGAGGTCTTTGTCTCTCCTACACAATCTCTTGTGATGTCCTCATCTTCCCCCTGACAATCTGGAGATAATGAGTGATGATTCTTGGGGGGTTTCTCCATGGTGAGTCCTGAAATATATATAAAACATGATCAATAGGTATAAGTGGGATAGGTCACCATAATGAATCAGGAACGCTTATATGAACAAATGTCCAACCAGCTGGGAGACTTTCCGTTTTCAGTCAGATCACTTCTACATTGAAATTCTTGTCAGAAGAGAAGGAACAATGGGGAAGGTTCATAATATCCTCACACTACCACAAGCCTAATCACTGGATCATGTCATCACAGTTAATCCTGGTATCCTGGCATTAACATAGAATAAGTGACCACAGACAAGGTGTCTGGTAATGAGCATGGTGGGGGGGGGGGTTCCGTCTTTAGGTTGCGCTCCTTATCTTTCTTCTCAACACAATTGTTTAAAAAGTTGTGCTCCTGTAACTGGGAATAAAATACCAAATAACATGCAGGTGACCATTACCAGCCTTCTATTGGCTGATATTAACCAGCTAACCAGCTTCCACCCAACTTAGGACCAATCAGTGAGCAGTAATAGAGCAGAGATACAGTAGAATGTATTATGACTCACTCGTGCTGATCTCTGTAGGGGTTTCCTCCTCTATGGATGTTCCCATCATCCCAGCCTCCTCCGTATATTGCTGATCATTCCTTACATACGTCTCTTCTACATCAACCTCAACTTTAATGTTCCTCAGATCTTCACCCTAAACCAACAGAATGTCAGATAATAACATCTCTAAATATCAGAATATTTTCACAGCTCAGTGTTCAGTCACATTATTGGAGCCTCAACTCCGCCTACCTGATCATGGTGAGGGATGGTGTGACCCTCCTGTGTGGGATCCTGGGAATCCAGATGATGAGGAAATCTCTTTGGTGGGTTCCTGTTAGGGGTCTCCATCATATCCTTATATCCATCTGAAAACTTCTCCATCACACTGTACTCCTCATCCTCCTCCTTATATTCTTGTTTAATATCAATATTATCATCCTTGAGGTTTGCACTCTGTAATGTATAATAACATATTTATTGTAACAAACTGAGTTATGTATAGTTATTAATAATGAAAAATCACCTACCTGATCATGGTGAGGGATGGTGTGACCCTCCTGTGTGGGATCCTGAGAATCCAGAGGACGGGGACATCTCTCTGGTGGGTTCCTGTTATTAGGTGTTTCCATCTCACCGTACTCCTCATCCTCCTCCTTACACTCTTCTTTAATAACCGTGTTATAGTCATTTTGTTCTCCACCCTGAACATAGAAGAGACAGAGACATCCTGATACATTAAAGCAGTGGTGACCAACTATGTTGATTTGGAGGGCCACAAGTGTGGCCCTCAGAATCACTAAAGGGCCACACATAAAATTTTCAATCTATAAGCAGAGCGAGAAGAGATTGTTTATGTTTTAAATGATACTTCAAGCATTAGGAAACACTGTAGTATGGTAATGCACATTTTGTGTCATATGCATCGTCGAAGGTTATGCGCCTCATAGATAACATCAAAGCCTTTTCTCAGGTTATGTTCCGCAATATATATCTTACAAGGAGAGGTGAGGGACTTGCTCAGGCACCATCAGTTAACTTTATCACCTCTTCTCCTCTTCTCACTCTAAGAAGATCCCGGACAAGGACCTGTCAGCAGGGATCGGTGGACAAGTGAGTTCCTATGCCCTTTGCATTAACAGTTAGGTTTCGGGGGCCATAATTGGGCACCTGACACCTTATAGGAACCGGACATACACAATGATACAGTCACCATACAGACACATCCCGCGTCTGTTACTGGATAATATCACACAATCCCCGACATACCTCTCCTGTCAGCAGACCAATCATCTTGTAGGTGACATCTAGGATTTTCTGCTTGTTGTGTCCCTCAAGATTTAGTGAACCCCAAGGCACTGTGATGGTCATATGATCGTCAGATATCAGAAGAGGAAATCTCTGTATGGAAAACCAAAAGAAATATCTTGTCATCACCCCAGAATCCTCCTCACCTCTCCGACTATGCATGTGTGAAGTTGCATCTTTTAGAGGCTCCTGCTGGCCACAGGCATAAAAGACACCATAACATGCGGTAAAAGTATAATGACCAGCAGTACACTTCTCCACCTGTGAATTTAGACATTCACCCCTTTCAGCCCATACATACAGAAGACATATCTGAGTTTTTCCATCAGGACACTCTAGAGATGGCACAGAACTCAACCTCTCTATTGATGGCTACAATGGTAGACACCACCCAACTTCATTCAAAAATCTTCTCATACTTGGGATTTTTTGTATAGGGTTTTTTTTCTTTTTTTTTTTACTGTTCAACACATCCTCCCCAAGGTATTGAAACAACAGCCCATCAACTTTGATAGGAGAAATCTATCCACATTCTGCCTGACCTTTCCCGGAATACATACAAAAGAGGGATGCCAAAATCTCTTTTGGACAAGCTATGGTTATGGTTGAATCTCATAGTCTGCCAGGACTGACACCTCACCATCTGATCCCAGGTCAATTTTCAATCCCTCCTTCCTCACCTCCATAGGAATTTGAGATAGTTCTCAGGAGGAACCTCAGGATCCGTATCCCGAGGTTCCTCCTTAGAACTGGCTCCAATACCTTTCTGATGGAGACACTACCAGGACCCATTGAGCCTACTACCTCATCTGGTCTAACACCATGAGTCATTACTATAATATGTCTACTTCAACACATCTGTGTAATTTCCAAACTCTACTCAAAGCTCCCAAACCTCCCTAGGCCGAGAAATTTCCCTTCATGGAGATTAAAGACATCTTTACAGAGGAATGGAGCTCCACACAACACAAGTCACAAGATTGATAAGGATTCACGTGGAGTTCACCTATTGGCAGGGGTATCCTGCTACCAGCTGTTGCTTCAACTGTGGTTTCCAGATCTCTGGTCAGGTAGTATGGAGTTCATCTCCTCCTAACTGCCAGCATCTTCACCTGAAGGGTCAATTTTCAGGGAACTCATGTCAGCTTTCCAGATGAAAGCCACAATAGATGTTACCCAGGCTAACTGCCAGTATCCTGCTCTCCACTTTGGGGTAGGTGAGCGATGTGGCTTAATCCATCTCCACAGTCATGTTATAAGGTTTCCATTAAAGAGCTATACATTTTGCAAACAAATTCCAATTTCAGTACAATGAAGAGAAAATCGTATTTACCCCGAGACTGGAGAGTCTGCAGGCAGAAGCGACAATTTTCTTTTAACTTAAATCAAAACTGTCAGAAAGAAACCTGTAAATACAGACCAGGCCATGAGTCCAGTAGACCTAGGAAGTCTGCAGCATCCAAGCTATCCAGGCCTACAACTTCAAGGGGCACTGATCTGAAGTTATCTAATAAAAGTTTGCCTATCCAGGTCCAGCTGGTGGGGCATGACTGGCCTCTCTCAGCCATTTCCTTGGGTTATGCCTGGAGCTTCAAGCTGGCACCACAATAGTTTTTCAAAGAGACTGCAGTCCCTTTCCAGATGTTCAGACAAACACTATGTTAACCTTCTTCATATCTCTGCTGCTACTAGTAGTGGACATTCAATTACTTCCAGCCATCTAACTTTTAGGGTGTACTGTCATATCAGGAGGATGGTGACCGGTTATCGATCTCACAATTTTTTTTAACAGGTCCATCAAGAAAATTAATTTCAGTATGAAGTCCTTGTAGACTATTCATCCAGATGCTGTCAATCGACCTCAAGGACGCCTATTTCCACATCCCAGTGCTTCAAGGCTTCCATAAATTTGAGGTTTTCCATTGCGGGTCCCCACCTTCAGTTCATATACCCTCCTTATGGACTATCTACATCTCCAAGAGTCTTCCCAGATGTTTTGTCAAGGGGAGAAATACTGTTCCCATGTGTATATAATCTGCTATTTTCACAGGAGGATCAACAGCTCTTCTATAGCACACAGTTACAATCCTCTCCACCCTTCAGCTCATTCATCAATGTAGGAGAAGCCACTTGTCTGCTACCCAATATCTCTTCTTTCTAGGAGCAGAAATAAACACTGCCCACGCCACGGTGGTCTTACCTCATGAACAGGTGATCATGCTACTTCAGCATATTCAAAATCCATTACATCAATAATTTACCTTGCCAAGACCCCATATTCTCATTGTGGGCTCCATGGCCGCTACATTCTCCTTGGCCAGATGGGGACAATGGTACTCAAGGATCGTCTAGATTGGTACTCAATAGGCGGACCCCGGTCCGGATCCGGACCCAAATAGGGTCACATGTGGACCGGCGGCTCATTCCTCCCTCTACACTCACGAAGCGAAGGAGAGGAGCTAATGCCCATCCAGCCTCGGCCCCTCCTCCCCGATGTGAGTGTGACAGGCAGCAGGATTCTGTGTTCTCTCTGTCTAATGCTTCCTGTAACTCCTCCCACAGATACGTCCTCCCCAGCCAATCAAAATGCAGGGAAAGCACACACTCTCCCCTCTCTTCACTGTACTGTAGAAAGTAAGCTGAACCTGTGTGATTTGAACATTCATAGCACAAAAACCATTTATAGTATAATGATGAAACTTTCAGGGTCAGTAAAGCTCCCCTACTACTACTTACAGCCCAAGTTTCACCCCTCTAGCTACAATACTTATACGTTAATTTCAGCTAAAAGTCCAGCTTATTGCTTCCCTATGAGCATAAAGCACTACTCTGCTGCATGCATGCTTTCACTTCTATTTTGAACACATCTTTGAAACTCTGCATAGTAGAACCTTGACATTTTGGGGGTTACCAGTTAACCCCTGAGACTACATCCAATGCAATTTTCAGTTCCCTGAGCACAATTCTTCCTACTAAAAAGCCCCTATCAAAAATTGCTTGGATAGTCTCATTTTTTTAGATTGACAAGTTTTTTCAGTTGTTATTGGTACATGCATACAATTTCTGTCACTTGGATAACCACAGGGAAACATTAATAGCAATGAGAGGTTGCAGATAGTGGTGTCACATTGTAAATTACTAATCCAAAAAGGTGTTGGAGCATCTGGGGGTGAAAGTCAGGGAGGAGGCATATGTAAAGCCCTAGCTCCATGTCTGCTAAAATCCCTGTTATGAACACAGAGATTTTGTTGCAATGCTGAACAGCGCTGGGGCAATGAGGGGGGTTTCCACTTCCATCGGGACCCCTCCGGTAAGCTATTGCTGCACAGCACTGAGCCTTTCCGCTGATGCAGGGCTGAACATAGTGAAGAACGTTGAACCTCAGCATCTGCCGAGCAGGTAAAGTCTATGTGCTCCACAGCCCATCAGAGACCTGGTCCAGGGGCTGGTGGAGGCTTGACGGAAGCCAGCAAATCCAATAGCGGATGTGGAGTTAAACAGGCCTAATAGTAAAGTCTGACTACTGAGGTATGAGATCAAACATTACTGGGGGTTACATTTGACCCAAAGCCAGCTGGTGACCTGTGGATGGAGACAGCTAATCGGAGGCTCAATCAAGAACAGGGAGGTCCATCTGCAGCAGAATCTACAATGCAGGAGGCTGACACAGAGGACAGTGAGGGAGACAACCCTACATATGGTGTGCATACCAAACACCATCTCCTGGTACTCATCTGAGGAGCGCACTAAAAAGTTATGTGCACACCTAGATAGGCATTCTCTGGAGGCCTCAGGTTGGGGGGAAAGGGAGTGCTAGGGGACCCGAAAAATTACCTAGTATGGGGCCACGAAAATTTTTTGATGGTGGCCCTGCACAGCAAATTTAATAAAAGCTTGAATTTATATCAATATTTCCTAAAGGAAGCTTTGTGGGCAGAGTAGGTGGCCATCCCAGGGCTCCTCAGGTCCTCTTACCCCTTTCACCCTCCACTAACCCCTCAATATATACTTGTGAGGTGCCCCTTGTCTAGTAATTAAATTCATATGTTTCAGACTGTGTCCTGTATAGACTATAGGGAGAATATTTATATAAATGTACTCAACTACGTCAGGCTTCTGTCCGGCAGACCGTGTCAGCGCTGTGAAAACTGCCCATCCGCCGGCACTGCACGGTAAAATTCCAAACTCCGGACCTCAGACTGAATGGAAATTTGGTAAGTGGACCTTTGAAATTTATATTTCAGTAGCCCTGGTCTAGAAGGTTATGTTGGGCCAATGGCTTTAAAAAGACTTGTCTCATGGGTTTACCATTTTCTCCAGGATGATACAGTTTCCTCTGGCTGGTCCCCATATCTTTATCATGTTTTTCTCCTCTCACCAATCATCTTCCTAGCCCCCCTTTTTTCTCCATCACCCTCTCACCTCTGTCACCTCCCCCTTTTTCCCCTCCCACTTAAGGAATGTTTGTGTACAATTTTATTGTGCAATAAATCCCTGTGATCACTTGGGGCTTACTCTGGGGGGTTTGTAACTTATATCAATGTGTTTTCCGATTGGATCTTCATTCCTTTGTGTATTACTCTATTACAGCTCTTTGTTAATGGGACTGTACAGGCTTTAATAGATGCATTTGCTGATGTATATCTCCCCATTTACAACTAGATATCATTACTAGAGTCTGCTCTCCACCACCCAGATGGTGTATTGATTTTATCCAGTAATTTCACACTGGATCCACAAATCAATTCCTCCCGTAAATTTTCTCCCTTTCTATCACCTCACAGAAATGAAACAGACGTGCTCATCAACTCTCTGGGTATAGGAGGTATGCCTTATCCTTTTCTTAATGACTAGCCTTTCCCTCCCCTCTTCACTTTCTACATTGATGGGAATGGATCTGAACAGGTTCTTTACTGATCCTGAACCTCAGTAATTCTCACCCTCACTTTAAATCCCTACAGACCAGGACATTCACAAAATTTATCAAAGAGTATGATCATCGTCACATGGAAAGTCCACAGATCTGACTTTGTGAGTTAATGAACCTACGTACCTCGGTTGGTACAGAAATCTGGATCTCAGTGGACCACCAGGGTGGATAAATGTTTCGGACTGCTTCTGGCTTAGAATACCAGACTGAATGGGACAGCCAGGGGGGTTAATCCCTCTCTTATTGAGAAGCATGAAAGCCAATGAATGTGTTATATTTCTTTTATAATGACAATGTGATCTTTTGTGAACCACTGTTGACTCATTCTCTGTGCCTTGGCTGCCAAGTCGTATCCACTTTCTGTTTTGCACTTAGATTTACCAGGAAATTAAAGGTAATCGCCTATTTTGTTTTGTTGTTTTGCTGACTGGTAATGTTGCCGATAACGTATAAAAGTTATTTGTTGATGGACACTTGTGTTCCTAAACTGTGTCTGTGAAGTCATCAAAACTAGTCTACGAGACTTCGACTTTAGTGACTGATGACTCGACTTTATAAAATCTTAGGTCGTTAAAGTCCTAATACAGAGTGGGCACCACTGGTACAGGTCTCCTTCTGTATGATACTCCATGTTCTCCTCTTTTTCAGACATTTGCTGGGCATACGACTCTTCAGGAACTTATCTCCTCTATGGGATGGGTGGATTTCATGCTCAGATATGTATAAGCAGCTTCTCATCTACATACTTCTCCAGATCCCCTGTCTGGTGGGTTAATCAGATAGATCAACTCATTTTCTCCCCATCACCATCATAAGTTAGACATCTGTAACTTGGGGAGGGGGGTTACCGGTGATTGTTTCCAAATCCTCCTCCCTCACCTCTCCAGTCAGCAGGCAGATGATCTCCAAAGTGAGGTTCAGTATCTTAGTCATGTGACTCTGGTCCTTGTCCATCTCCATTGATGTGGTCGTGTGATCTATGCAGCTTTCCCTATAGATGGATAGTGAAGAATTATCTGGACAGCACTGGATGTAGATCAGGAAGCAGACAGTAAGGGATTATTAGGTGGGCTCCCTATTCTGGAAATGGCAAACAAGTAGCAAAAAAGTTTTTTTATTTGTTTAAGCTTTCTATATATAGGTGTCCCCTCCATGCAAGTGTAACCATCTCATTAATGATGCTACGTCATGTGTAGAAAGGAATTTTCTGGTCTGGGTCAGTGCACTGAGGTACTGAGGATAGATATCAGGGTGCACAGGAAGGATCCCCATGTGGCTGCTGAGCAGTGGACTACCTACTGATGGAAGACTGTGATCTCCAGTGTGTAAGTGACTGTTCCCTTGTGTGACTGCACCCAGGAAGAGAGAGTTTCTGCATCCAGCCGTCACATCACAGGTGGGAAAGTGCTGCTGTCAGTGACTGGGGACAGACTGTTCATGCTTGTCCACAATACTCACCCTGCCCTAGATCACTAGAATTCTGCCTGGGAGGACAGACTGGTGTATAACCAGAAGGTACTGACATTACCAGAGCTGCAGGGCTGCTGATGACTACTCTTATATCTGTTATCTCTCTTCATTGCTGACTGACACACTCACTTATAGGTTAACGTTTGTGTATTATTCTACATTGACTGTATTTACAGCGCCTCATCCTGGATCCACCTCCTTGATGTCAGTGATGATGTGGGGATGTGGTGCCCTTGCCATGTGTCTGTATTGTAATACAGGTGTCATTGATGAAGCTGGAAATGTCCAGAGGCGCACAGCAAGGGAGGTTAACATGTGGTATATGGAGGAAGAACATAGACATGACAGGGTTCAATATAAAATAATATCTTATTACCTCCTCTGCTGCCAGTCCCAGCAATGTCTCCTCTAC
>CM070037.1:1592141-1605524 GCA_036250615.1 Ptychadena robeensis | reverse complement strand
TGAGGGGCGGCAAATTTCCGGTCGGCCCCAGGCGGCGAAAGCCCACGCTACGCCACTGCGCGGCCTGCTCTCCTGGAGCACGACTTTTAATCTTCCTCTTCTATTCCTCTATTTCTCTCTACTACTAATCTTTCTTTATCCCTTTTTCCTCTTTTCTTCATTTGAGCCCCTTACGGGTGTGTTGGTTATAGTTATACTTGTTTAGCTTATGCCTCGTTTTATTACACGCTGTTTTTACGGCATACTGCCCAATAATTTTGTAGTTCCCGTCACATGAGCGTCAGCAGTTGTTGCATAGGGGTATGCCTAGTGCTCCCTGTATTTAACCACATATGCTGTACTCTGCATTTTACTATCTTGACTTGTACTATGTGTGTGTGTTTCCTAGACATATGCTTGCTCCCATGTTTGAACTATTTCTTTTTTCTTATACAAATTTTATAAAATCATTGAAACATAAAGTGCTCCTGCCAATCGCAGACTTTGTTATTAAAATGTATATATAATATTCCACCTATTCATTATGTTTAGAATTGCCAACATCCCAGGATTTAGATATGAAAAGAAAAACAATGTTTTCCATAGAAAGGGCGAGAGGGGACTTTAACGGCAAGAAGTCACAAGTTTCATTCAGTTTTATTAACAGACATATAAAGCATTACATGTTAGAATATATTGTCAGATAAAAACATCCATATACATAACATTTCATGTGTAAGTTTTAAAAAAACAGAGTGGCCTGATGCATTTCGCGGAGAACTGCTTCTTCAGGGGTACAGGAGTACAGTCTCTATGCAAGGTATAAATAGATAGTAGTCAGGAATAGTGATGATCGCGAATATTCGGATTCCAAATATTAATCGCGAATATCGGCAATTCGGAAATTCGCGAAGGTGGTAAATATATTGCCGAATATTCGCCATTCTGGATATTCGGATTTTTTTTTCCATTACACATGCCTCTTAATGCAAGTGGACGAATTGGAAGGCTGCAACAAGAGTTAGCAACACTCCCTGCGACCATCAACAGTTTTTAAATCTAATATTAGGGTGGTGCGAATATTCGGAATATTGCAAAAATGGGCACTTTGAAAATTCACAAAAATCACTAAGATGGCGTCCAAAATTCGCAATTTACAATATCAGTTTTTTTTTCAACACGCCCCTCAATGCAAGTTAAACAAATATTCGTGAAATTTGCAAAAAAAACTGCCGATATTCGCAATAAGAAGAAACCCGAATATTGCCGAATGCGAATATTTTCTAAAAAATTTGCGGCATGCCGCGAATACGAATGTTGCCTATGCCGCTCATCACTAGTCAAGAAATCATCTCAATATATAATAATCAACAAAGTGACAAAATTTAGATAAATACAGACATAAGTCCACTCACCAAGTTAAGCTAGCCATACATGTTCCGATTCCATGGCCGATCGATCACCCATCCGATCGATTCCGCGATGCCAGAGGGAATCGGATGTCCGATCGATCGCCCAATTAAGCCTGTCCCTACCACCTTGGGCCACCGATTCCTGGACGATTCTGGGCCCGATCGATCACTTCACACATGGCAACTCCCCCTGATGTGTGCTGAATCGGATCAGAAAGACCAACATGTTGGTTCTCTGTCGGATCCGATTCTGGGCCCCCGATCGATCGGACGT
Organism: Ptychadena robeensis; assembly: GCA_036250615.1. Taxonomy (NCBI): domain Eukaryota; kingdom Metazoa; phylum Chordata; class Amphibia; order Anura; family Ptychadenidae; genus Ptychadena; species Ptychadena robeensis. Next base: position 1,603,859 of record CM070037.1, on the reverse strand, counting down.
GATCGATCGGGCAAGGTGGGCTTCACGCAATTCCGGGACGATCGATTAGCGTGCACGCGCCCGGAATCGATCGTCCCGGAATCCCTTGGGAATCGGACCCGTGTATGGGGACCTTTACACTGAATGATGTCTATGGTCATAATCGTACTGGTTAGATCATCTGATTAAAACCAAAAGAGCTGCGACAACAGGTTGATTTGGTGACACAGGAGAACAAAAAGGAATATAGTAGCAGATATTCTAAATGTAGTTCCATGTGTAAATCCAAATCCTTTCAATAGGATTGAATGCTAATAAGAGAAAAAGAAAACTTTATTTCCATCCTCTTCCATTATTTATTCATGATGTCAGAATAACAAAGTCAAACAAAACAAATCAAATGTATGTAAATGAGTCTAAAGCCGGCCATAGACGTCCTGATCTATGGCCGACATTTAGCAGACTCTTCCCAGCGTGGTGACGTCACCACGCTGTGAGCAGTCTGCTTCAGAACAGACAGGAATCCTGTGTGTTCCACTAACACACGGGACTCCTGTCAGACTGTAGCCAATTAACTCAGAGGGGGAGGAGACTCCCCCTCCGAGTTAACAGCCTGCAGTGCAGGAACAGAGGATCGTGCAGAAAAAAAACCAGCAGGACGGATCCGTGTGCGATCCGACCTGCCGGCTTTTTTTCTACAAACCTCAAGGTAGGCTCCCTCATAGTTGAGGCCGACCAACCTTTATGTGCTCGGCGGGAGCGAGCACGCAGGTTGGTCTGCTACAACTATGGCCGGGAATCGGCCCGTCTATGGGGGGCTTAACACCCAAACTTACACATGAAATGTTATGTATATGGATGTTTTTATCCAACAATATATTCTAACATGTAATGCTTTATATGTCCGTTAATAAAACTGAATGAAACTTGTGACTTCTTGCCGTTAAAGTCCCCTCTCGCCCTTTCTATGGAAAACATTGTTTTTCCTGTTTTTCTTTTCATATCTAAATCCTGGGATGTTGGCAATTCTAAACATAATGAATAGGTGGATTATTCTATATACACATATTTCAAAGGGTAGAAGATACCCATCTTGGGCAATCCCCCTTTCAGTATAATCATATTTAACACTGGATTTCTGGTATTACCTATTTGAGACTTAGTCCATAATTTACTCTTTATACTAATGTGACCATGTTACATATGGCCACTATAACCAAATCCAGATAGACAATGTTATTATGGTTAGACCTTACTTGAACTTATTAATTACAAATGTTCACATTCTGACTGACTCATTTCAATTTAAGTACTGCGTTAGATACATCCATATGTGTAACCCTAAAGATAACTCTAGATAGAGTCAGTGTAAATTGTTTAAACATCATTCATTTCTGTTATTAATTGTCACTTTTTATAATTCGATTTATGGTCTTGTATGATGACACTGCGCCAGGTAATGCTGATTGGAAGACAGGAGATGCGGATGCACTTTGGTCGATTCTTGGACAGGACTGCCCTTTGGGATAGTCTTTGGGTGCCCCCCTGTCTTCTTGCCCGGTACTGGGGTGCTAATCAGGGGAGATATACCTTCTTTTCTCCTGATGTGACTTGTGTGGGGGAGTGGGGGGATGCCGTTCATGATGGGTCGGCAGGACCTGCACCTGTGCTCAGTAGGTGGCCGCAATGCCGAGTCCGTGTGGCCCGCCATTGGTCACGCCCCCCCCCCCCGATGGGCGAAGGGAGTGCACTGGTGCATCCGTATGCCTCACAGGTGGCCACTTCTCCGACAAGCTGATTGTCAGCGGCGTGGCTTTCCTTGGCTGGGGGAGGTTAAAAGGATCACCATTTAGCTTCCTGGTCTCTTGTATTGAGAAGCGGAGGCACGGTGTTACACATGTCAGGAAGGTAAGAGAAATTTACTTTCTTCACGGTCAATCAAGTTCTGTGATACCTTAGACCTTTCTTTAGTATCATGTATAGACTAGATAGAGATGAATTGGACTAGCTAGAGATGAATTGGATTACATGTAATGTATATTCTACCATATATTTTTTTTTACCCAATCTTTATACTACCTTTCAAAAGCAACAGATCTAGTGTTAATCTTCTATACTATTGTTACAATTGTTTATACTCAACACTTTGTTGATAATTACTCTATTTATTTTAGATACATTGTAGATATCTTTAAGGAGATGTTGCACTCCTCATATGTTGACTATTTAAAGGATTGGGTGTTAGACTGATTTACATACATTTGATTTGTTTGACTTTGTTATTCTAATTCGTATTTCTTTAGTTATCTCCAATTCAGTTTCACCCCTATCCCTCTTTGAGAAGTTATGTAAACAGGGGGCCTCGGCTAAGGTCTCCTCTCGGACATCTATAAGCTTTTGATAGACTGCCCCGTAAACACCCCTATATGATCTGTTGGGAACGGATCCTGGGACGGCAGTTACCACTCTAGGCCTAGAAGACGATATGGGCAGTGGCCCAGAAATCATCACTTTGTACCCTTTACAAGGAGAATTTTTACAAGATATTGTTTTTTTGGTATTACACCCCTGACCGCCTTCACTGTATATTCCCGCAACTTCCTGATTCTTGCTGGAGATGTGGGTCGTCTCGGGGTACCCTGGAACACGTGTTTTGGATCTGTCCCCGCATATATCCCTTTTGGGTGGAAGTCAATAGGCTTTTGACGGACCTTTTAGAAACGGATGTTTCCCTGGACCTCTCCACTCACCTGTTGGGCCTCCCGGTAGGGGGTCTTTCCAAACTTATGATTCATGTGCTTACCGCTGCTCGCTGTGTGATCTCGCATAGGTGGAAGCAGGTTCTTCCGCTTTCTTATCGAGACCTCATAGAGAGTATTCACGACGTTCGACTTATGGAGAAGCTTATGGCTAGCCTTCATAACACCTTGCCCCGCTTTGAGGTGGTCTGGTCTAGGTGAGATGAACGCCTGCCTTCAGGCCATTCTTGTCGGATGCCTCGGGACGGTTGAGACTGTTCTTCCCTTCACCTTCCTTTTTTCTCTTTCTCTATTTATCTCTATTACTGTTCTTGATCTTTCCTGTCTTTTTTGTTAACTGTCAGCCGCCCTTATTGTATTTTGCTGTTAGACGCCGTTATGTTGTTGGGCCATAGGCTTTACCATTATGGAGGCTTGTCCTCTCCATTGGCTTTCTGGTAGCTTTTGGCATTAGAGTTTCTATGGTTACATGCTTTTTTTTTTTTTTTATGCGGACGCTGACTTGTGAATGTCTATGCGAATTTATTCTTCTCTTTATATTTTTGTTTTTGTGGTTGAATGTAAATTTTATCTTTGAACTTTAATAAAAATACATTTTCTCAAAAAAACTTCTTATTTCTTCTGCATTGCTACTTTGTTAAAAACCCTCAATAAATGTTATTAAAAACAAAAATGTCCATGTTCACGCAGCGTAAAAAAAACTGAGTCTGAGGTGTCCAAAACACTAGTATGCCTAGTGTGTCACATGCGTCGCATGCAATGCCATTCATACAAATTACTTTAGATCGAACAACAAAACTTGTTTGATTTTGCCTGGATCCACTGAACCTTACCGACAACGTACCGTCTGTTTTTTTTGATCAGATGTTCAACTTCAACCGCTTTTGGTCGATATTTAAATGGTCAATTGAATGTTAAAATCAGTCTGTGTATGGCTTCCTTGTTGGCTCTGGTTTCTGATCTTGGACTGTCTGACTCTGCTTGCTGCCTGTACTGACCTCTGCTGTGTATCTATACTCCTCTTCTGATTAACCCCTTGGCTACTCCGTGCATTGGACTGATCCCCTGTGTATGACTTGCGCTGTGTTTCTGGAATTTCTCCCTGCCTGGGGGTTTCATCAGTCTCCGCTGTCAGGTAGGGTACTTTGTGTGCTGAAGTCCTGGGGGCAACCGAGGTCTAGGCATATCGTATGTCTTACAACCACAGTAGAGATTAGGGTATCCTACCGTAATGAAGAATGCTAATCCCCCTGGACCCTCACAGATAAAGGTGCAAACACATTTTACATCGTCCCGTCCAGCCAGATCGAGTTTCTCCAAATGTTCAAGAGAAATAAATCTTCCATGAATCATGTGACAGGGTGTATGTGTGGGTGGGATCTAGTGAGTGTAAATGAGAGGGAAAGGTGATAGTACAAGGATTCCAGGTCCTCATGGGCGGGTAGCTGGGGAATCTCAGTAGTATGAGGGAATCATTTAGTAGTGTTAGAAAGAGGAAACATGAAAAAGATCTAATAATACAAATCTGAAGACAGACTTTTATCAATCAGCTCACAAAGAATCTCAGGGTTTTAGGAAAAATGTAATCATCATTAGTTACTTATAATGAACATTATATAGTTTGGTGTTTATCTGGTAAATTGAAAAAATTACAAAAGGAAAAATAATTATATTTTACACTTTCCACCAGCAGGCGATGCTGTCTGATGAAATGAACTTGGCTGTGCAGGATGATAACTGCTGCAGTGACATTGTCAGTCCTGATGTGTAGTCTGATCTCCCCTGCTCATCACTGACAGGTAATATTTAGATTTGTTCCAGATCACAATGTCTTCCCTTGAAACAGCTGCTGTTCAGGGAAAATCAGACAGTGACTGTTACCCTCCCTTGTCCTAGCAGAGTAAATATGACAGGGTGTAGCAGTCTCTAGTGAACTCAGATTTATTTATGAAGAAAAGTGAATAAACTTCAAGAATTGAGTTCTCCTATGGCTGGTAAGATATCAGTTTTAAAAAGTTTCCACGCTCAAAGCAGGAATATGGCTTCTCCCATGTGATAGTTAAGGCGTGACAAAGAGGGATTACTTTGATGAACATTTCCCTCACTCTGGGCAGAATTATGACTTCTCTCTTGTGTGAGATCTTTCATGCCTGACTAGATGATGTTTCAGTGAAAAACATTTTGCGCACTCAGGGCAGGAATATGGCTTCTCTCCTCTGTGAGTTTTTTTATGTCTGTCACGGGCTGAGTGATCTGAATAGCACTTCCCACAATCGGGACAGGAATATGGTTTCTCTCCTGTGTGAGATCTTTGATGTGTGACCAGTTGAGATTTCAGTGAACAATATTTCCCACACTCAGGGCAGGAATATGGCTTCTCTCCTGTGTGAGATCTCTGATGTGCGACAAGGTTTGCTTTTTTTGAAAAACATTTCTCACACTCCGGGCAGGAATACGGCTTCTCTCCTGTGTGAGATCTTTGATGTGTGACAAGGTGTGATTTATCAGCAAAACATTTCTCACACTCAGAGCAGGAATATGGCTTCTCTCCTGTGTGAGAGCTTTCATGTCTGACTAGATGATGTTTCATTGAAAAACATTTCCCACACTCAGGACAGGAAAATGGCTTCTCTTCTGTGTGAGATCTTTGATGTGACACAAGGTTTGATTTAGGTGAAAAACATTTCGCACACTCAGGGCAGGAATACCGCTTCTCTCCTTTGTGAGATCTTCGATGTGTGACAACGTGTGATTTTTTTGAAAAACATTTCCCACGCACATTGCAGGAATACGGCTTCTCTCCTGCCTGAGATGGCAGAACTAGAGAAAGTCTTTGTTTAGAAATGAAACTCTTTCTACCTCTAGGACTAGAAAATGTCTTCTCCCCCAGAATTCTGGCACCATCCTGCACAGTATGAGGGAGCTCAGAGTCAGTCACAAGGGCACTGTGGGATCCTCTATTGATAGGTGAGGACTTTATCTTCCCTCCAACACAATATCTTGTGATTTCCTCATCTTTCCTTTCATAATCTGGAGATAATGAGAGATGATTTTTGAGGGATTTTTCCATTGAGTGTCCTGAAATATACATAAAATCATGATCAATAGGTATAAGTGGGATAGGTCCCCAACACTAATCTGGTAGGCTTATATGAACAGATTTTCTATGTGGATGTCTTTCCTTCTTCAGTCAGATACATTGATATCCTTGTCAGAAGAGAAGGGACAATAGGGACCAGGAGGCACACAATCTTCACACCACAATAAGCCTAAGAACTGGATCACATGATCAGGGTTATTCCTAGCAGAGCTTTTAACATACAATAAGTGACCACTGGACTATGCATCTGGTAAGAAACAGGGGGGGGGGGGGGGGGGGTCAGCCTTTATGTTACTCCTTACCTTTCTGGTCAACACAAATATTAAAAAATCTTTTCATTGACCATTAACTGTCTGCAGAGCAGAGATACAGTAGAATGTATTATGCCTCACCTGTGCTGATCTCTGTAGGGGTTTCCTCCTCTATGAATGTCCCCATCATCCCAGCCTCCTCCGTATATTGCTAATCATTCCTTACATACGTCTCTTCTACTTCATCTTCAACTTTAATGTTCCTCAAATCTTCACCCTAAACCAACAGAATGTCAGATAATAACATCTCTAAATATCAGAATATTTTCACAGCTCACAGTGTTCAGTCACATTATAGGAGACTAAACTCCACCTACCTGAGGATGGGGACATGTCTTTGCTGGGTTCCTGTTACTGGATGCATCTGTAGGAATGGGGGGGGGGGGGTCTAAGGGAACTCTCTATACTGCTCTCTCTTTTACAATAAAGTCTTCTCTTACCCGGTAATGTGAGGGGCAGCTGATCTTCCATCATGACAACGTCAATGTAGAGATCCTTGTGTCCTTCTATATACTCCCACTCCTCCATGGAGAAATAGACCGAGACATCCTGACACCTTATAGGAATCTGACACACACAATGATACAGTCACCATCCAGACACATCCCACGTCTGTTACTGGATAATGTCCCACAATCCCCGGCTCACCTCTCCTGTCATGTCCCACAATCCCCGGCTCACCTCTCCTGTCAGCAGACCAATCATCTTGTAGGTGACATCTAGTATTTTCTTCTTGTTGTGTCCCTCAAGATTTAGTGACCCACAAGGCACTGTGATGGTCATATGATCACCAGACATCAGAAGAGAAAATATCTGTATGGAGAAAAAAATATATCCTTATCATCCCAGAAACCTCATCACCTCTCTGACTATGCATGTGTGAAGTCATATCTTTTAGATGATCTTGTTTCCACCGGCATTTTCTTTTTAAAACAACTCTACAATCCAGTCATAAATTATACCATGACAATGGGTGGACACATGCAGAAAAATTACCAGCAAGACACTTTCTTCTCCCCCTGCACATTCCGACTTTGACTCCCTTTCAGCCCATACAGAAGGAGCCTACTACCTCATCTGGTCAACCACCATGAGACTGTTGGCAGTATTATATGCCTACTATGACACATCTGTGTGAGAAACCTAATTTTCAAACTCTACTCAACGACATGATTTTCACAACAGTAATTTTCCTCGACAAGACCACATATAAACAACTATGGACACCCCAACTCTGGACTTCTACGCCATCTTGGATGTGCTCTTCTCCTTGTTTCTTTCCAATCTCTGGTTCTTGGATTTGAAATCAATGCAAATTTGCTCTGCATAGGAAAGAATACAACATTACCAGAATCCTTGTGTGGCCGCTTTTGATGCCAACCTCTCCGGCTGCTCATCCCTGCGTTGGCCCCACCTACATATTGTCTCATCTATAAACATCTAGCTGGTTGCCTGCCGATGAAATAACATCAAGGCCATACACATGCCGATACGAGGCCGATTTTGAATCTGGCCTGATAACCAGGTCTGTCTGTGTGGGTTGGCTTCTTGATGCACCAACTCTACAGCAATGTCATACTCCTATGTCAATAAAAGTCCACAACATTTTTAATGTACTTTAACCTGACAACCCTCCAGCTGCGCCATCCCTGCACTTGTGAACCTTTTTCTTCCATTAACGGTTTTAACTAAAACACACACACACACACACACATACATGAAAATACTTACCTTCGAATTCAATCCTAGAAACTGCTACACAAAAAATAATAAATCATTTAGCTTCTTCATGTTTTCATATGGTGGGAACATCTTAATAGGGCAAGAAACCACTTCTGGATCCATTCTCTCAGCGTGTCACCACCCACTCCTCTGCTCCTACAGACAAGACCCCTCTGCGGGAGCTCTGTTTGGGAATGAGGGGCCAGTCGGCAACATCCGGAGCTGTCACTGGGTGAAGAAGCTCTTCTCTCTTCTTCACCCTCACAATTTGCAGAGTGATGCAGTCCACTGTGAGACTGGCACAGGGCTTTTAGGAGAGAATCCAGATACCTTGCTTGTTACGTCTTGCTTGGCGATATATCACAGTAGAAGGTCTTCTCTAAAAGACCCCCCTGCTGTCGAAATAGTTTATTATTATTATTTTCAGTCTGGATCTCGCAGTATCGGTTGAGCTGCAGCCGATCTGCAAGAGTTACCTACCCAGTGTAGGTTCCGCTTTAATGTGATTTGATAACCTTTTAAGGCTTTTCCCTTTATGGGGGTTTCAATGGATTATTTCTGCCAACTGTCAGGCAGCAGTCTTTCCCATGATTGTGAACCAGACTGAGAGACATTTAAGGCTCAGAAACCTTATTCGCCATTTTGGATGACTTAGCTGATTAAAGTCTGACACGTTAAATGAGAATTTCAACCTTTCCACAATATTCTTATTTTCGTGATGTTTCGGTGAGTAATTCATAAGATGTAAGCCATAATCATCAAAATTGAATTATCTCACTTTGCATGTATGTGGCGTCTACATCTTATATTAGTTTCACCTTTTAAGTTGAATTAGTGAAAAACAGGAACTCTTAAACAATATTAAAAAAAAATCACAAATCACCTGTATATGAGGTATGTCTTATCCTTGTCTTACCAAATCGCCTCAGCCTTTCCCTCCCCTCTTCACTTTCTAAAAATGATGGGAATCGGATCTAAACAGGTTATTTACTGGCCATGATCCTCAATGCTCCTCATCGTCTCTATAAATCGTCTATTAGCAACAATTCAGAGAAACAGGACACAGAGTAGGGCATTCACAGTCTAGACGACTCGTCAATGTCACATGGACAGTCCACAGCTCCCAAGAGTCTACCTCTGTTGGTACAGAAATCTGGATCTCAGTGGACCACCAGGGTGGTTTAATTTTTCGTACCATTTTTGGTGCAGAATACCAGACTGAATCGGGCAGCCAGGGAGGCTGATACCTCTCTTTATAAGAAGCATGAAAGACAGTTAATGTGTTATATTTATTTTATAATGACAATGTGAACCAGAGTTGACTTATTCTGTGTGTCTTGGCTGCCGCAGTGTAAGCTCCTCGCACTTTCTGTTTCTTGCACTTAAATTTATGAGAAAATTAGAGGTATTTTCTTTCTGTTTAAATGTCTTGTTGACTTATTGTTACAGAGAACTTGTTTATTGAAAGACACTTGTATTCCTTATCTGTGTCCGATCACGTCATCTCAACTAGCCGATTGGACTACGACTTCAATGACTGAGGACCCATTGTCTTACCTATGACTATGGACCCTGGGTCCACACACTCAGCCACCCACTGAGATAGAAGGAGCATCTGTGGCAATATTGATAATAAGTCATTCTTAAGTCAGACGTCTTTAACTTGGGAGAGGAGGTGGGTTACCTGTAATTGTTTAGGACGTAAAACAAAAAAAAAATCCTCCTCACCTCTCCAGTCAGCAGGTAGATGATCTCCAGGGTGAGGTTTAGTATCTTCTCAATCATGTGACTCGGATCCTTGTCCATCTCCATTGAAGTGGTCATCTGATCTATGCAGCTTTTCCCTGTAGATGGATAGAGAAGAATTATCTGGACAGCACTGGATGTAGACTTTAAGGGATTCTAAGGTGGGCTCGCTATTTTAGAAACAAACAAGGAGCCTAAAATTATTTTTTTTCTTTTTCAAAGCTTTCTATATAGGAGTCCCCTCCATACTAGTGTAACCACCTCATTAATGATGCTACGTCATGTGTAGAAAGTTAGTATTTTTCCATTGTTGGAAATGCTGATCTTTGCCGCCCCACAGTGTAATGCAAGATACACAGGAACTTTCTGATCTGGGTCAGTGCACTGAGGTACTGAGGATGGATATCAGGGTGCACAGGAAGGGTCCCCATGTGGCTGCTGAGCAGTGGACTACCTACTGATGAAAGTGTAAGGCCCAAGAATCAACCAATGACAAGAAAGCGCTTCAACAATGTTGATAACGTTTATTTTAAAACATTAAAAACATATAGCCCACAAACAGTCCAATACTGTAAAAGGTAGCTGCTGATGATGGGAGGCTGGCAGGCGAAAAAAACTGCTCAAGCCACATGAGAGGGTAGCAAGGCTAGAAGTGGCCGGAACTTCCTAAGAACTGTCCTAAGAACTGCTGTGGGTAAGAGGCACGGAAGCGGCACAGGCAGTATCTCCTCGGGTACTCTGGAGTAGTCCAGAAAACGGCGCCGGGAACACCGTTTGGGAGTAGTAGGCCAGGGAGCGGACAACGTGCCCAGTTACTTCATCTCCGTCCTCCGGACCTTTCTCCCTAAGCCTCACCTCGGGGGTCGTTCCCTCCCTTAAATCTGCTCTAGGCCCCAGGGCATCATGGTCTAGTTCCTTGAAGGGGATGTTACCGCACTCTGTAACTGTTCGTCACTACAGAAGACTGTGATCTCCAGAGTGTAAGTGGCTGTTCCTTTGTGTGACGGCACCCAGGAAGAGAGAGTTTCTGCATCCAGCCGTCACATCACAGGGGGGAAAGTGCTGCTGTCAGTGACTGGGGACAGACTGTTCATGCTTGTCCACAATACTCACCCTGCCCTAGATCACTAGAATTCTGCCTGGGAGGACAGACTGTTGTATAACCAGAAGGTACTGACATTACCAGAGCTGCAGGGCTGCTGATGACTACTCTTCTATTTGTTCTCCCCTCTTCATTGCTGACTGACACACTTTACTTTGCTTAAGGGGAAACTATATCTCTCTTCAGGGGTGTATGAGACTTCTATTACAAGATTTGTAGTGACACAGAGCACAAAGGGTTCCTGCATATAAAATCAGTCAGGTTTCTGTCAAATACAATGGATAAGAGAGAATCTGCCTATATGCCATCACAAAGCAGCAGACAGGTATTTGAAGCAGCTGGTGCCTCAGGAGTCCCGGTGTTCTGTCAATTTGCCAACCTGTCAAGATCTCCACTGTCACTTTTCTATTGACAGGTGGAGGGATACTTTTTCCGTGTTGGGGGTTTAGGTTAAAGGGTTTTGGGGGGTTAGAGCATGGGATTTTAAAGGGTTAGAAAGTTTGGCTAAGGGGTTTTGAGGGTTCGAGGGTTAAGTAAGTAAGAGCTTTGTGGGTTAGGGCTTCTGGGATTAAAGTTCCGATCCTGTCAAGACGTGCTTTCTGCACTACAGGGTAGCATATCTCGACGGGGTAGGACAGATCATCCCAACCAGAAACTAGCAGCAGAAAGACGCTGTCTCCGGGGATCGCAGTTATGTTTAAATCTTCTATTGGGCCCCCATAACATATGCTCACAAGCAGAAACAGCTGAAGACGAATTTTCAGTCTTTTTTACTTATAAGTTATGTGCAACCCTGAATGATACAGATGGATGGATTGGGTTGGTTGGACAGTCACCATGACCCCACAAAGCTGCGATGCTAGCAAGTTTTTGGCCAGAATCATGGGAAGAGAGCTGGTGGATCTCCCTACAATGTGAAAATTAACTTGTGAAGATATGTGGATGATTGGCTGGATTGGGTTTTTTTATCTCAATGAGAGAGTTCGTCCCAAAAAGTGT